>JAZBGZ010000114.1:15864-28183 GCA_037414795.1 Stenodera caucasica | reverse complement strand
AATTGGTTTGTGTAAAGTTATTTTACCCTAAGGGGGTAGGGTGTCCGGGGTGTCGTTCTGACCAAAGAGGCGCTATGATGTTATTGAAGTGGAAGGAGTGGGGAGGAAATTTAACTTATTCCCACGCTCTATCGGAATGTATAACCACTGGAACACCGATCATTCTCAATAGTCACCCTGGTGACCTCAGGGAAAACATCCCTTAATAAACAAATAGACGTGCAAGTGATAACATTTTTTCTTCAGACAAATCAAAAAATATAAAATTTGTGATTAATACGAATCATCTACAAGGGTTAGAACGGAGCAAACTCGAAAACAGGGTAAGGACTTGAAATTGTAAAATATTGCGCCATAAAATCAATGTTGTTGTTTTTTTTGATAAAGACTTTAATTTATAATTATTTTTGTAGCTGGATTTCAATATGCCAATTAGCGAAGACGAATACGATTATCGTTCAGTTCAAGAACCCCACATTACAATGTCGAAAGCTGAATTGAGAAAAGTAAGTTGTAGATTTATCGTCCCGTTCAGAAATATTTTAATAAATTTACATTATTTTATAAATTACAAAAAAGGGCGGATGTTCGAATTTTCGAGCAGGAATCAGCTCTCAAATTTCAACCAAATATATATTTTTTAAAAAAAATCAATCAGAAACATCTGTTCTTGATTTAAAGCGATTCTGAGTTAATTGGTAGAAATTTCAAGAATTTTAAGCTAACATTTAAAAAAATAGGGGAAATCCGCTTGTTATATTCTAATAGAATTGTGGATATTTCAGACCCATAAACCGATTATGGAGAAGCGCCGTCGTGCCAGAATCAATCATTGTTTGAACGAAATCAAAACTTTAATACTAGAAGCATTAAATAAAGACGTACGTATTACTTTTCAAAGCCATCGGTTGTTCTAATCGATTTTTGATTATAGCCGGCCCGTCATTCGAAACTAGAAAAGGCTGATATTTTGGAAATGGCCGTAAAACATCTACAAAACGTTCAACAACAACAATTGGCGATAGCAATGGCGACAGATCCATCAGTTTTACGTAAATTCAAATCCGGTTTTGATGAATGTACGAACGAAATTGATCGTTATATCAACAATATTGATGGTGTTGATTCCGGTTTAAAGGAACGTATGATTGGACATTTACAAAAATGTATAAATGGTATTGAACAAGTGGCCCATTTCAATTTTCCAAATTTCGTCAATTTACCATTTCTATCGACACCAACAAATTTATTTACACAAAATCCAAACGAAATTACATCAACAAATCTACAAGATGATCAAAATAATAATTCGACTAGAATACAAATACCGCAAAGTATACAATTGATACCTAGTCGATTACCGAGCGGGGAAATCGCTTTATTATTACCGAACTCGAGTAATTTACCATTATTTCCAACATTGACTAGAGAACGTAGTAGTGCTTTCGCTGCTGTTATCCCATCATCATCATCATCATCTAATGCAACACAAACAACATCACAAATATCACCGAAATTAGACCTGGAATCATCCTCATCACCTGGTCAAGGTTTCCGTCCTGTACAACCATCGAAATCTCTCGAACAAATCCATCAAGTGACATCAAGTCAAATTTGTAGTCCTAATAATAGTGATATAAAAACATTAAAATTTCCAATAAACAGTATTATTGATAAAAGAAAAACAATTGAACCATTATGTGTAATAACGAATCAATCTGAACGTTATAAACAAGCACAAGGTAGAGAAGATTCAATCAATTTCGAAGAAAATCGCCAACAGCGCGGTATTAAACGTGAATTTAGTGAAATAAATCGTTCCCATCATGGTTTATTAACTGTTGCCACACAAGATTATGGTTATTCGAATGTAAAAAAATTGAAATTAAATAATGAAATTGGTGAATGTTCAAAAGATGATTGTCAAATACCAAATAAATCGAAGAATGATGATCATGATAATGATAACAATAATAATGATAATAGTGATATGTGGCGGCCTTGGTGATTAATTTTCTAAAGAAATTTGTGGTTATTGCACTGTGATTTAATACAGGAAAAATGAGCTTTAATGGTTGAATGATTTGATTGATGGTGGGTTTTTTATTTTTAATGAAGGAAAACAACCATTTAGAACGAATTCATTATGTTAATTACTGTTCTATATGTTTATAGGTTTATATTGCAATTTGAATTTTTATTCGAAAATAAATTAATTAATTGACGAATTTATTAATTATTTAGTAAACAGTAAATAGATCGAAAATAATGTAAGTCAATTAGATCAAAAATTTAACTGAATCTTTAAAGAATTTCGATTGAAAACCCAAATCTCGACACATAAACATTAATTATAAACTGAATATTTCGGAAAATTTCATGCGAAATTACCGCGAACAAAAGATCTCCTACTCCACTCTCATTCATATAGAAAAATACCAAATTTGATAGCTGAATTTAAGCCACTTGAAATATTTATTGAGAACAATGAAATTTTATTGAACTTTACTGCAGAAAAGTATTGGAGAAAATTGAAACTCAACTTATTCATTGATGGTATCGGCAAAACTGAAGACACGAAACAACTATAACTCCACTGAAAGAGGCGAATCAAAATTAAATAGTATTATTCTGAAATTGACTGAAAACCGCTGAAATAAATAATTTTTCTGCAACACCATCTTCAAGCAATCAGACGAACAAATTACAGTTCCCTGTTTTAAAGCTCGGTCATCCACTACAGTAAACATCTGAGTGACGTTTGAAATTGTATTAATTACAAAAATATACAATAATAATTATAAATTCGACTGAAAATTCACAATAATTACTAATTATGTCGAAAGAACAGGTGGGTTTTGTAATTGTTTTCGATAATCTCTCAAATTATTCGCAAATATTTGAAGATAACCTCAAATATTGTTTGTGTTTGTCTAAAGTTTAGGCTTTTACTGATAGAGGCCGCTGATAATCTTAACATAAATAATACCGCTAATTTCGAGATTATTGATGAAAATTTATAATTTTTTTTAATTAAATAATATAGAAATTGAAACATACGATCTATACAACATCACGCCAAATCACCCGTGAAGTTTCTACCGAATTATCAATGGAATTTGAATCGGATGCATTAGATTTGATTGCCGAATTAATATGGAAGAAATTGAATTTGTATTGTACCGATTTAGAAGCATTTCAAAAGTATTTATATATATTTTTGTATTTATTTTTAATAATTTAATAAAAATTTCAGACATGCGAAACGTTCCACAATTAATGTGGACGATGTCAAGTTGCTTGTACGACGGAATGAAGCGTTGGTAATTAAAATAATAATCATACAATGAAAAGGGTGACAGAATTCATAAATAATTTAATTTTACAGAAGGAATTATTCGAGACAAAATTGCAGACAATCCAAAATAATAAACCACAATCATCTGAAGTTGGTGGTAATAATAATACGAAACGAAAACGCAAATAAAATCTTTTAATTTTCTAATAGAATTTTGAATTGAAATTATCAGTTCGATTGATTATCGTTTAATTTGTGCCCTTATTTTTTTTGTTGATAACAATTTAATCCTGCATCCTGTCGAAATGCATCTGTTAAATGCAATTAATAAGATTCGTATGTCAAAAGCAACTGAGTACAATGATAAAATGTGATAGATACAGTTGGGCTATAAATCTAAATCTACTGTCCACTCCAGATATGTATACATAACAGTATTTAACTAGAAAATTGGCGTTATTATTTTGAATTTTAATAACGAAAGTTATTAATTTTCATGTAATAACTATAATTATAATATAGGAACGGTTGACATGTGATATTGGCCAAAAATTTAAGATCGCCCCTTACGACCACCTTATAAATAATAAAAAGTTGATATAAAGTGCTCACGTTCTTTATGATTTAGTTCTGGGTAACATTTACATATTTTAATGAGAAGGTCTTCATGATTTAGATCAGGTTATTGCAGACTTTAACAGTCATTTTCCATATAATAAAATTCAATTTGATTTCTTCCATTATTAGTTCAATTAATTATTACATCAACTGATAATTAATTAATCAAATAGCCTACCGAGATTGTTCAATAATTAAACAACAGTCTATATTCCGAATTGTTATATTAATAAATCATTTATTCGAACATCATTTGGATTCCTAGAGGAGGATTGAAACTTACTTGGGAATAAGGACAACATTTGAATTGTAATATTTGTATAATTCACAGATAGAGGTATTAATATTGAATAGTAAGGGTCAGTATTTTAATACCCAATTTCCTTGGTTAAGATATTGGAGCTGTACCCCTACCAGCGGATATTATTGAATAATTTATACTTTAATACTGAACAAATATCATAATTTGAATTGTTACAAAAAAGACATTTATTGAACATTAATGTTGCAAAACTTCTCCAACTGACTTATCTCTGGTGTTTAACTGCAGAATAATAATGATAATTTACTATTGAAAAACGACGTTAATATTCAATTCTTGTTTATACAGATAATTACACTGGATGAAGTATTAAAATAATGATCAGCTCCAATACTTTACTATCTAATCCCAAAAATTCACAGCTGCTCTATCGATACGTGGACAAATAGATAGACGAAGATTTGCTGTCTTTGTCGAGCTTATCGTGATTGTTCAGAATTTCGCATTAGTCAAACAGAGAACTATCGAAATTCAATAAAACTAATACTAATAGTCAAAGTTGTAATAATGATTACTATTAAAATAGAATAATGATAGTAATCGACGGCTTTTAAGCTCTAAAGAAATAAGGGGGGTTCTATGTGCCAACTTGCTTTGTTCATAGTGTATAATAAATATAAAAATTGAAGATAATCGGAGGATTACAAGTGGAAAAACAATAATAATAACAACAAGAATCCGTTTTGTATTGTTCGGTTTTAAAAGATATTCATTCAACAACGCCTCCATATTTAAGTTCCTGTTGATTGCAACAAGTAAAGGACTAGACGATTAAGCTAACTGGTTATTGTGTCGTAATTTACGATTTGCTATAATGAATGCATAAATATAGATTGTTATAAGCCATCATTAAATTATTTTTTATCGATATTAACAAGAAAAAAAATTATTGAGAACTACTCAATAAAAAAACAAATATTATAGAATAATTAGTAAGTGTAATTTAAAATCAATAAATAGAATACAAAGTTGAATATTATCAACTTTCAACATAAATAAGCATAAAATTGATTGAATTTGTATTAATGTAATAATTAACATTAATTATAGCAAAGAATGATATAGGAGTTGTTTGGCGAAATTTTGATTTATTGTAGGGGATTCCAAAAATCAGGAAGAGGAGAGTTGAGTTGAATTGTGAGAAGTTCAAAATTAAGACGTAATGGTCCTGTTGAGAAGGTCTAAGAGATTGGCCGGAATACGTGACAAGAAAATGAATAAGACAGTTGTAATTTTGGTGGATTTAGCCAAGATTACCAGATAAATAACAGAATAACAGTTTTAAATTCGATATAATGAAGAAAATGCCTATCCAGACTAAGTTTTGTTTTTACTTAAGTATTGGAAACTGTCAATCAATTCTCGACAAGCCTTGATCTCGATTCCGATATTCTCGAACTATATTTCGTTTCCAATTATCTTTCCTGTACGGTGAATTGACGGGTCATTAGGAGATTCGAAATTATCAAGCTCAAGTAACGAAAAAATTATTTCGATAAGCGCAAAAATTTTTCTAAATCAGATGTAATTATTATTATTAAGATGTCGCTATCAAATTGATATTTATCAGAAATATTCAGATAATTGTTGGTTAACCTTTTATTCTAACTATTATTTCCAGTGCCTGGATTTAATATTCAACTGTTTATTATTTCCACTAGAATTTTCAAGCGAAATTCTCTAATTTTCCACGGAACTCACACTTTCTGTCAAAACTTTCACTCTCTTACCCTTGAACTTTTCATCTACTGTATGAAAATTCTTTATAGTTCAACAAAGGTTTACAGTTTTTTTAATTTCCTATTTTCAAGCCCAACTCACAATTGTTGGTATAATTTTCCAATTATTTATGGTTCAATTGAAATTTCTTTATTAAATTCGCAACGAAATTTATATTTTATAACTCTCAAACTTTGATATCTTATGGATTTCTAAATTGGAAGAAGAAACAAAGATGGAGCTAAGATCACAATATAATAGATTTAGAGATCGCGATCGAGATAAACTATTGCTAAGAATTGAAAAACATTTTTACAGAAATAATGATTATCAGAGAACGTCTGTGATAAAATTATGCCAAAACATTTGAAATTCTTCTAATAAATATAATAACTGAGCACATACCTTCAATAATTTATAAATGATTATTGGTTGTTGAAATTAATCTATAAATAAGTAAGGTGTGATTATGTGGTATTATCATGAATAGAGATGGTGAATTGAACTATTGATAACAAACTATTTTATATTAAAATATAAATTAAATTTAATATTTAATAATTTCCCAACAAGAAGTAAACAAGGAAGTTGAATTATTACATTTTTCCAACTTTTATAGTAACAATTTCCAATATAAAAAATCTAATAACTACACATGTATAGTTGATTATTTCAATTATGAAACATTATAATTAACAACAAGGGTCTATTTTGAAGCTTGAATTTATTATATGATAATTAATATCAATCCACCGAAGTAGGTATTTAAGTCTCAACTATATAATTTCCGTCAAAGGTGCAGTCTTTATTTATCCTGAATTATCAATATTTATACTAAAAAAAAAACGTTGATCCAATCGAACAGCTTCTCTAAATTGATATTATTTATATTCATATAATTTCGAGTTAATTATATTTTTTTCCAAGTAACAATCAAGATAATTACCGTTCTAATTAACTAGCAACATTTACAATAATAATTTGTTGAATTGTTTCGACTTTCGCCAAGAAGTGTGGTGAAAATGTGCAAAAATCCTTAACGGTTCAAATATTATTTTGAAAGGCCAGTGTCCAAGGCTGGCGAGAATTCGCCAATTTTTCCCCCCCTACAGATTAATTATTAATTAATTGAAACATACACGCGATCATAATTGTTCGGTTTGAATTATTAAAAATTCGAAGGTGTCCTTGTTTGTTGTGCATTTAATTACCAATTATAATCCAAATAAAATCGTTTTGATCAATTTGTAATTAATTTTACTAAAACTTTCATTATCGTTAATAAATAATTTAAATTGAACATACGTTGATATGTTGAAATAATTAACCGAAATTACTAAAATTATACAATTAACAGGTGATAGTTACTTGCCTAGATAATCGTATTTATTAACCATAACCGTAATATGGTTTACGAATTTTCTAAAATAGAAAAAGCCTATCATGCTATTTAATACAAATTTCGTACAATTATATGAATTAACGTTTTCGAAGCTTATGTAAGAGAATAAAATATTGGTAATTTGTGTAATTATAATCAAAATTAAAAGGAAAGGTGATTATTATTTCAAATTACGATAAATAATAGATAGTTTTTGTTCAATTTTATTTTTGACAGGTTCTGCCTTTTTTTTTACATACACTCGATTGTGATCTTTTCGTTATTATTTTTTTTTTATTCTCCAATTTTATTTAATTTGTTATGAATTAATTCATAGTAAGAATGTTTACTGTTCCATAACTAATTCCAAACACGAAACAGTTCTTTTTTTTAAAGAAATAATTGTAATTTTTATATTATAAGACAAAAATATGATTAAGATCCATTATTACCATTATTATTATTGTTATTATTATTTAATAGCGATATGATTTATTCGTTATAATCGTTCTTAGTTATTTTCATTTTGAAACAATCATTCTTATTAACTTTTATAATTAACAAAATAATTTGTCATGCCATCATGATGGATTATAGAATTTTCTTTGTAACTAAATTATTCTAGTCATCTCCTATTATAATTACAACTAATATTAACAATAATATTTTCTTTCAATAAAACGATTTTCTCTCTATTTGATGTGTTGTTGAAAAGAATTTCCCGGTTTATTTTTGTATGTTAAACTATTCATAGATATGGATCTTTACATGATGTATGTGTTGTTCATAATTAAATATTAACATGCATAAATAAAACAAAAACATTTGTTTCAGTCACTTTCAGAACCTTGAGATAAGCTTCAGTACTGAAATATAACGCGGAAATAATTGTGGGTGTTGGAAGAATTTGCAAAATTCTTTCGAAATATCCTTGGATATGGTTTTTTATTGTTATTCATGTTTTTAATCATTATTCATAAGCTGCTGGAATTAACTGCTCATTGATTGAACAAAAAAAACATTAATTATTATTTCTGAATTTATAACAATTCACTTTTTTATTCTAATCTAAAAGTCCAATTTGACTCTAACTTGTCTAAAAATGGTTTCCAAGACATGAAATTCAGTGATAAAGATTAATTATGGTTACTACTGAATAATTATTCAACGAATCTGCAAATTGTTTATTTTCTTTTTGTTTTATCATTGAGAGATTTATACTAGAAATTTTGATATTATAAGAAACTTCGGCCTTATCCCAAAATTATCATTATCGAGAATTTTCCGAAAATTTTGAGCTTACAATTCATCCCAAATCTCATGATTTATGGAAAACTGAGAGTTTCAAAGCGAGCAAGAAAATTGGAGATACTTGAAAATGTGACTTTCGATTTAGAACCAGTTCTCAAATCGGGCTCAATATTTGGAGTCACTTAAATGAAGCTTTCTGAGTGTTATTTCAGATCTGTTTTCAATTTTGAAGATAAGAGAGACTTTAGAGAGTCAATTGGAAAAATTCAAAATATCCTCCAACGAAAATCACAGGACTTGCTCAGAAATTTGTGTAAAATCGAACAATTCACGAAATTATTGTTTCTCAGGATGATTCAAATCGTTTTCGATTTTGAAGCTAGAATTTTCCATTTCCATCACAAGTTGTATGATGGGCAATAAGAGTATAAATAGAATTAATTAACTTTTATTGGTTTGCTTTAATTTATTCTATTAGAAAATAGCCTGTTTTTTGTTTGGAAAAAAAATGATTAACTGTGAAACGTTTTCATTATAAAATTGATTATTTATAAGATAAAATTGATAAGAGTCTTATTAATTACTTGTAAGATACTTTAAATTTGAGCCTAGTTTATATAGAATAACATGCAATAATCAAATGTAATAACTTTCAATTTAAACTAACGTTAATTTCTATTTAATAGCATAACATGTAATTGAATTTTAAGTTCATTTATATATATTGGAATAGGTTGTTCATATAGACTTGATCACATAGTATACTTATTACTTAAAGGAACAACACATTGAACTAAAAACTTTGTACAATGATATAAATTAGCCAATCACGATTATAAGTATCACAAGTATTACTATATAGAAAATCAAGTTGAGATATACGAACTAGACTTTGTATATCTTTCTTGCTTTTAATGTGTCATGTACATTTAAAATTTATTACAACGAATATTAACGGCTTTAAAATTATTATTATACTGACCAACTGGTTATACCTATGTATATATAGCCAACAATATAATTACCTGACTTGGCCATAATGAGCTTTTGCTTATGTGTAATTATCTGTTTTAATATACGTAGAGTTGTGCCTACATCAAAAGGAGGCATCAATGTTTAGATGCAGAAAACTCGACAATTTATAAGTCTACAATTAATAAATAAAGGAGGAAAAAAATAATTGAACAAAAAAAACAAATAAGAGTCATTTCATGTCTGGAACGAATCCCTAACACAAGACACAATTTGTTAAGTTTTATGTTAAATAAAAACCGAAAAAAACGATTTAATTAATATTTGTACTGTTAGACAAAAAATAATAATAATAAAAAAAAAACAATCATTTCGCGAATATAAATGGAATTAAAAACGAAAATCAAATTAATAAAAATAAAAATTAAAAACTTGTAATATCTGTACGCACGTATTTTTATTTTTATTATTATTATTATTTTTTTGTGTTCACCTCTTCTGTATTTGATGATTTTTAATTTTCCATATGGACCATGTTGTGTGTCTGATAGAAGAGATGTGGAAGCGGGGAGTGAATTTGTATCCTGAATTTTCATTTACATTTGTCCCAGTTTAATGCGTTTTTGTGGCTGAAGGTGGATATGCGAATGTTTCATTAAAAGTGCGGTCATTTCTAAATTACAACTTTGATTGACTTTTATTTATAGGTAGGTAATCTACCTGTATATAAATAAATATCATATTCAAAAACATGAAAAAAAAAAACAACAACAACAACAAGAGAATAATAATGGAGAAAGAGAGAGTTTATTTATAATTGAACAGGAGGAAATGTAAGAGAAATTATCAATTTGAATACGAAAAAAAAAAACAAACGTTTTTTTGAATGTAGAATGTTTGCGAATTAATTTGGTTTTAAAGGGGGTGAATGATGTGGGCATAAAACAATAATGAAACAGTATGTCAAAAATTCAATTTTAGGGTAGATTAGGTATAAATTTCTGATTATGACAATATGAGAATCGCTTCTGATTTTGTTTTAGAACTTTGAACCTTTGTTCCGTGATTGACTTTGACCTTTTTATAAAAACCTCAAACCTCAAGGGCCCTCAGATCAAACCAAAAATATAATTATCGTCTTTAAAATATAGAGTAATGTAGTGAAAAAAGAAATTATAAGCGCACGGTTCAATTAATCATACAATATTTAAAATGATGACTAGCGAAGAAGTAGGTGTTCCTTAGTAACGACAACGATGGCTAGCGAAGAAGTACTATGTTGCTTAACAACGGCAGTAAACCAAAAAAAATCATGGCTAGCGCAAAAATATCGTGTTTCTTAGCAACGGAAGTAAATAATGTTTCATTTTGAATTCTGTCAAGGTCGTTCAGATTCACTAGAAGTTTCACTTTAAAAATTGTCTTTCATACCGCAAAAATACGAAAATCTGACTGAAAAAATTGAGAATTTTGTCAGAATTCTGATGAATCTCACTATCACTACTGAATTTGACCTAAATCCTTATTGAAATTCATTTAATAAAAAACCGTAACTCATTGGGACGACAGCAGAGCGAAAAAAAAAGAGAATTTTATGGGGAGATTTCACTAAAAAGTTGATCAATTTCAGATTTCACAAAGATGGAAAAATTATTCGAAACTTGACCGAAATCATAAGAAATATTGGAAAATTTACCTTTGAAAAAAAGCTGTAGATACTTCAGATGTCCGATTAGGCAGCTGAAAATACATTAGTCAAGCCTTTTCAGGACAATTTCACATGGAAGAATCTACTTTCTGATATTGTCCGATTTTTTTTGTAATTTGAGAGAAATGAAGCTCAAATTGATCACCTTTTCCTTGCAGAATCATTTCGAGACACCTTGAATTATTGAGGGAAGTAATTTTGTGGAAATTTGTGGAAATCTACCTTTTTAATTCAAGTCAATTGGCAAAAAACAATCGCTCGTATGTTTAAGAAAAACTCTATTTGGGAATGAAGAAATGGCAATTGTTGAAATTCTAGTGGAAGAATCCAGACAATTTTTAATGAGTTGATCAATATTTTGCTGGCAATTATCGATCGATCTTCAAGATATCGTGCGAATTATGTAAATTATAAGTAGTAGCGAGATGTTCCTTAATTCTCTCAATCTATAATTTTGAAATTATCGAGAAATCATTGAGTTGAATGTTGGGTATTAAAATAATAATAACTATTTACAAGAAAATGCCATAAATACAGGGTGTACTGAATGGTATGAAAATTACTGGAGTCTTCCATTATAAATCACCAATAATTTATAGGTAATATACGTGTCTTTTATTATTTTTCCAAATAAGGCTGTTTAATTGTTTCCCAATTAAATATCATCGAGTATATAGTTATTGAGAATTGACACACCTGAAATTGTATCTGTCTATATATATGCCGAATAAGGCGATATGGGGTGGGTCAAAATCCGCTATAGCAAATCCTCCCGAAATATTCAAATGACTCCATGTACTGCAACAATTTTAATCTCCTGATAATAAAAATGAAAATAAATGTTCATCGGCGCAACATATACGGTAGCTGGAATATAAATTATGGCCATCATATCGTCAGAGAGGGAGTAAGCTGGGCTATTTGTTATTTTTCATTTCGAAAAATCCAGTAATTTAGTTTCTGTAGTGTATGCAGGCCGCTCCCATATCACATTTCCTGCGTTTTTATGGCGCAATGATACATCATTCAATATCGGGAGTATTAATGGGC
>JAZBGZ010000113.1:73379-86582 GCA_037414795.1 Stenodera caucasica | reverse complement strand
AACAGTATTCATCAATATTGTATAAATTTATTTTTGTTATTTGGATATTTTCTAGAATTTCGGTTGATTTAATCAATAAATAATAGACCACATAGGAAATTTGGTACCTAAATAAAATTTGATAATAAAAATGACATTGCATGGTTCGATGTCATTTTCGATTGTTTATAGACAAACGAATAATACAAAATTTTATTGGCTGCCTCTAGCGCATTATCGTCCTATCAATTTCGATTGCATGTGTTTAAATTCAGCTGAAACTTTCTATAAATTTACACGTTCATTTCAAAAATTTATAATATTATAATATAGGTATATAGCACCATTATTATTATTATTATTATATGTATATAGAGGAATCAAGTAGTAAAAATTCGACTGATAAAATATCATAAAAGAATATAAAGGCAGTTTTTGGCCAATTGCCGACCGGAAAGTTTCTTCTTATCGTTCTTTCTAAAAACATCATCGTCACGGTGCATTTCTTCATCTCCATTGATTTAACAATAGAGAATAATTCTAGTACTATATCCGAATTTATAGTATATATCTACATATTATTCTATATTTTTAGATAGATAAATTTATAAAGAATCTAGTTTTTATTAGGTGATCTCTACAACAAACTCATCTAACACCTAGTAAATCTTCGGAAGTTATCAAACTGGAAAAAGATCGATTTTTGATGGATATTTTCAAACGATATTCGAACTATAATATTTCTAAATATAATATATATAGATATATATAGAGAAAGAGATGGACGGAAAAAAAATAGATATAAGTAGAGGGAATAGTTGTAAAGATACGTGACTGGGTTGTAGTGATATTTGGCGTCGTTTCAGAAGATAAGGGACGTCCGGATGTTGCTAGCCACACGCATGATATTTTCATCCCAATAATAAATATTAAATGGACGATAGGTCTCCGGTTTATGTTTACGATCCTTCCAAGAAATATCCTTTAGAAAAGTAAACGGATAGAATTGTTTGGACTAAGCAAACTTCGGATGAAATTTAATTTAATCTATATTATTATCAATATTATTACTATTATTATTATTGAAATAGTTATTGATGTTATTTTTGGAATAGGTACTTATATAAATCTTGCAATTCACATAGGATAATTTTTCATTAAAATTATAAATTGTTATACGGAATTAACTGTAATGCCACGATAAAATTAAATATTAACTTACAAGCGCAGAATAATTAGGGACCTCGTCTTGTCTTCGACTCCGGAGTTATTCTGCTGGAATTGTTCCGTTAATTAACTATTCAGAGCTTGGAAATTACTCTCTCATTCTATACCGAAAAGAAATATTCCTTTCTAAATCTATTCGAATTTTATTGGTTTTTAATTTAGAAAATACACAAACATATAATCAATTTTATAACTAACTAAATTTTAAGTTAGGATACGAGATGGGGGATGAGATACTTCCTCAACCTGGTCATTATACAAGATTAGCTGACCGGTAGCACTTAGTATAAATGTGCGTGGTATATAGAGGGGTTGTTTGTGTGCATGTGTGTGTGTACGGATCGATACTTGACACCCTGAGCACGCACTAGTTCTTCCTCCCCCTGTTCTTTTTTTTTTTGTAAATTTTCTAATTTTCCGATAATTATTAGTTTAAATTTGTTTCAATTCAACGTTAGATCATTTGTTGGTGAATTGAGTATTTGAGTAGTTTGCGTTTTTCTAGAAAATAAAAATAAAGACGAGGACTTAATAAGGTTGACGTCTCTCTGATCGTGTCGTTTTGGCTATTTACGATTGCGTCACGTTTTCAATTATTTGAAACGTCCGCTTTCCGTATAGAAGTGTTAAGGGTGATTTGATCTGTTTTCTTTCCCATACTTTTTAATTTTGTTTTTTTTTTTTTATTATTTTTCCGGTAGTCGTCTTGATGAAACTGCATTAGTATAAAGTTCAGTTGTAATTTATAGCTACTATTGAACAATATTTGAAAAAAAGTGAATTGTCGAAGATATGGGGAGTTAATAAATTCATCATCATGTCGAGCGTGTTGTTGTTTTTTTTTTCGGAGGGAGGACAACGACTTTGCTGCATATTGCGTGCGCGTATCACTGAAAAATGTCGTGATTGATCCATCAACTAGCGATTCGCAATCGATCGTTGTCGTTTCAAAAAGCCGGACTCGTATATAGTTAGTAGAGAAGTAGAGCTTGGTGTATTTACGGAAAGGGATGATTATAGCTGGAAATGAAAGTGACAAGGAGAAATGTGTTTTTTTTTTTTGTTGGTCTATATCCGCTCATTGTTTATCTCGTTCGTTAATCGATTATTTTTTTATAATAAATTGGGACAAATCAAAATATTTTTTTCTTTTTTGAATATCGTGCAAATTGACATTATCTGGCCATCATTTCTACAACAATCCACTCCTTCCGGCAAAACCAAATTAATTCTTTAATAGAACCATTCAGATATGGCAGCAGGAAATTTTCTTTCGTATAGTATGCGTGTGTCTCTCGTTATCTTTCTAGTCTTTAATTAAACATTAATGAGGATCTTGTTAGAGCCTTCTGTTAGATGGTTCAAGTTTCCGAAAGTACCCTCTAGTTCGGAATTTTCTTCATTTGCTCAATATAAACATCTCCAATACGATTAAACTAACAACAATTTGTTTTTTTTTTGTATAGTTATTCGATTTGAATTTTTTTCGAGAATTTTGTGATTTTCGATTAATGAATGACATCACCGGAAGTGCCTGTAATTTGTTGCGATTTAATTAGGGACCATCGTCCTTGTTTGGGGTGATCTATCTAGTTGACCTTTGAGGTCGAGGATGTGCCGGATGTCGCCCGCAAGACTCCATTAATTGTTTCTATACGGATAATTTGACAATTTTTTTAAATAGGCACTAATTAATTAACACAGTTGTTTGGAATTGTGTTAATAAAATAGTTGTTTTTAAAACAACATTTCGCATTTCCGTTAGTAATAACTTAAATTAGTTTTCATTGGTCTTGAAATTGAACAATACACATAAAAATAAAAAAATAAAAATAAAAAAATTGTTTGCTCCACCAATTCAACGATTTAAGGGAATTAACTGTCGACGACCGTTTGCCTGGCAACTCCACCAAATACCCCATCATCACAATCACGAGCTTTATAAGACGATTTGTTTTCATAAGAGAGTGAAGGAAAGAAAAACGGGAACAACCCTTTTATCAAAATTACAAAACGAGAGAGAGAGTAATGTCAACAAAATCGATGTATGTCGGAAATTAATTGGAACGTAAAAGATATATATTCGAATGTTTCGGATGACACCTTGAAAAATTATGTTGAACACCCCCTTGTCTTGGTTGAATTGTTGGCATTCCTTTTATCATACTCTGCTTAGTTGTAAATTTTCTAATAAGAGACTTTCTCAAATCACTGTAGTCGTAATAGAATTTCTACCCTTATACCTTATTCTTTATAGACTCGAAAAATGTAAGAATCAATATATCACCACTGTTTTAATGAAGACAAATGCCGCGAATTTATGACATTCCACCACTTCAAAAACAGGTATATTTTCAAAAGGGAGACCTTATCTGTTGTTGATTATCAACCATCATTCAGATTCTAATATGGAATGATTGACTGTTATTTGTCGACAATACAATTCAGTATTGATTCAATTTTTTGGAAAATGATGCCGATGATAATATCGAAAATTTATGGAAATTGTCTCACGATTCTTGTGATTCGAACCATTTGTTTTTTTCGTGTGAAATAATTGAGATTGACGATTTTAAACTAGTACAGTTATTAGTGCGGTCACGCTTTGAATTAATTTGGAGGAGAAAAAAAAAAACAAAACGGTAAAAAAGGCATAGTGGTTGGGTAGAGAGAGGCAAGTTTGAGAGAACACCAACAATAATTAAACTCCGCCGAAATTACTCGACTGCCTAATCTACGATGAAATTAAAAGTCTGCACCCGTATACATTCTTGTTTTTTGCCATTTTACCATTTATACTAGTAAAATACTCGCCTTTCAACATCTATTTTTTGAAAAATAAACAATTTTATAAATAATCCAACAAGTTATATTATTATCGAATAGAAATAGATCAAATTTTTGGTTTAGTTGAAAAAGCTAAACGTTTCCGTAAAGCTCCCTAGACGAGGGTTGACATTATTGCCAACGCCTATAGAAACTTATCTGAAAACTATTCTGACTTTCCGAATAATTTCATCATTGAAGTGTTCCATAACTTGCGTGCTGTACTGAGATTGGCATGAAACTTCTAAGGGGGAGCTTACTGTTTGTTTCAGATTGATTTTCGATTCAATTTTCAACGGAGCGCAACCTAAATTGTTAGAGGGGGCCTTCTCTCATTTTCTATTTGTTCAATGTCTGTTTGGTATACTATACTACTAAAAGTATTGTAAACGTTGTACAATTTTTATTTCCCAACCTCATATAGTTGAATTGCTTCAGTTTCACCACTTGTAACGAAGATTTGACATAATCACGGTTGCATCTGATCTGAGACGAAATTGGGTGGACCATTGTAATAAATGCAAACTGGATTCATTCCAGTAAATGTCCTTTAGAATAAATTGAAAGATTTCGAAAGGAAATAGAATCGGTCCCGGTCAAATACGTAAAAGATCAATTATTAGAAAAACATTTTGTAGTTGAAGTGGAAAAAGTCTACTAATCAATTTCTCAATGTCTCATTATTATTATTAAATATTTATTTATTATTTGTGAAGGTTTTTTTTTTCTTATTCCAACTATTATCATCGTGTAATTTCCTCATTTTAATTGCACTGTTTTCCGGGATAGTAGTAAATGCACCGTCCGTTTGCCTTTCTACACTCTGATTAATCTCTCTGCACTTGGTAAAGTAGTTAGAACATTCTAATCCGATTTTGTGGTCTTTCAAGCGAATTATTGCGAAATTGTTGAGACTATTCATTTATAATCTAATCTCTATCAATTTTAAATAGATCATAATAATAATGATGATAATTTACTAGATTTAGTTTGAAATTTATACTTTTCTCATATGTATTGTAAATTTGAATTATTCGAAATTCAATTCATATTTACAAATTTAACTACCCCTCGACTAATATACAAAGTGAAAGGGATGTGTGTGGGTGAGTGTGAGAGTGGACTTGATGAAGGCATGCATCATGATTGCACATTACCGACAGAACATAATTGCATCATATAACCATCTGTAATATTGATGGGATGCTCCACTGGTTCCGGACTTACTCAATATCGGTTCCTAACACGTCATTTAGCACAACATTAAATTTACAAGCTGTCTAACTACCAACATTAGACATGGACATGCATGTTGGTAATTCATGATTATACAGTCTGTAACTGAATTGTTTTATCAAATTTCATCGAAACGGCTATTCAAAAAGTTATAGACATTTTAATTAATTAGCATCAAAAGTACTATACTTTGATTATCTATTGTTTTTATTCCGCTCCTTAGTAATTGAGGGATTCGTTGCTAGGCAACAGGAAAAAATCTGTTTCAATAGAACTCTTATTAGCCGATTGCTCAAATTTCAATTTTGTATTTTTTAGTTCCATATAATATAATCTTGAATTTAGGTCAGGCAATTCGGGTACAGTCTGTATATAGGGCTAACCACAAGTGAGGTCAGCGGATATTTTGAACCCGACCCCGAGCTGTAGTTAAATTATGTTTGCAAATTTCGAAAAATTCTTATTTTTATCAGTTTATATTTCTAAATTTTTGACAAATTAAAAATAAACTAATTGGAAGTTGTTCTAGCTTCCGGAAAATTTTGTTGAATAATGTTTGATTAATTAAAAAGAGAAGATTTAGCTTTCTTTTACAAGTTTTTCAGTGGCATTGTTATATATTTGAAATTGAATTGAGATTTTTCAAATCTAAATAGTTGAAATTTCTCATTGAAGTCCTGGAATTTTAATAATCTATTTACCGATTCCAAAAGACGACGATTATCACTTGACACGATTCAATTTCGGTTGGACGGTTGGAAAACAAAAGACAAACGGTAATAAAATCGATTTTAATCCTTTACAAGGGATTGGAAATGTAACGACAAAGAGAGATTTTGAGGGTAGTTTTATGGTGATAACTCGTTCGTCAGCATTTGAATCCGCAGACAATTAATAAAGTGGTTGATTACGGGTTAAGGTCCAGAATTAGAATAGTGAAACTTATCATATAATTTTATTCGGTGAATATCACAAATTTTTTAATACCAAGTTATTCAAATTAGTAAAATTCGGAACTTTACATACAGGGTGACAATTTTCAAAACTAAGAAAGATATCAAAAATTTAAATGACATAGTTAATAATTCAACCCCACCTACCCCTAAAGCTTCACCTACCCAATTATAAAATTTTAAATTGCAACTCCCCACCTGTGATACATCGTTGAAAAGCCTCCGAAAAATGCTGTTCAACAGTTCTAAACAAAGTAGCATTCTATCAAATCAATTTTCGATTATTTTGAAATCAGAACAACAATCATCGATTCTGAAAATTTTCAATTAATAATGAGAAGTCCTAAGACTCGCATCTTACTCAGATGAAGAAAAAAATCATTTTCAGCATTTACCTCTCTTATTATTATGAATAAAAACAAAATGTCACTTTATTTGGTACTGGTGAGCAGCATTTTTTAAGGGCTTCTCAACGATGCATTACAAGTAGAGGGTTGCTATTTGAAATTTTATAATTAGGGCAGGTGGGGGTAAGTTATTTACCATTTTCATGTTTGTTATCTCAAGTGACAAGTTTTTTTGAATCGTCATCCCTGTATAGTTGTTTAAAATATGTTTAGATCGAAGTCGAAATTCTCCATCAATGTGTATTTTCGAACGAGCCTGTGTCATAAAGTTACAATTGCTGCAACACAATTCCATATCGCCTCCAGTCAGACACACTCGTATTGAATGAAGAAAGCTCTCTTGTTCGAGACGGATTTTCCTTTTCTAGTTTTTTTCTCTATATGTGTTGTATATGTTTAAGTTCGAAATGTGTGCATGTCTCTTTCAATCTTTTTCAAGAGAGGGAGGATGGGTGGTGATCGCCTTGTTGCTGTCAACAAGTTGCCATTGCCCTATTTTCTTACCGTATACTATGTGATTTACCACATCATATGAGCCAGTTTCGACAACGTCTCCAACTTTGACAAGGGTCCACCACTATATGCGGTTATAACCGGAAATAGGTGTATGTGTGTGTGTAAGTTTGAGCCGGCCACAAAGTCACTAAAGAAAAACTAACACCTAAACTAATATATTTTTGTAGATAACTCAAATTTCGATCTTTATACAGGAATAGATTTCGAATCAATCAAAACTTGCTTTACGATAGAAATTTAGAAAAAAAATTGAAAATTAGCATTCCTCTCGTGCAATATGCCAACATGAATAATAGGGTTGGATTCTCCTTTCTTTTTTATATTAAACTATAAAATAATGGAAGATTCCATTAGAAATTTAACGAAATGGATGAATTCTATTACGTCGTAGATCGCTTTTTGTTCCTTCAATTTTCCCCATGTCCTTTATTTTTTTTTTTTTTTGTGAAATATTTGTAAGATGGTCTCGATTGTGGACGATTTGGCATTGCTAGCGTAAAACTTTCTTGGGATTTTGGTTGAATCTCAGTCCGTAAAATCGCCTTTACGAACATCATTTCTGTTTTACAACACAATTTCAAAGCAGTGGTCCGTAATTGGGTCGTGTGTGTGTGTTATATTTGATGGTTCCAGTACCGCTTTTCAAAATAGAAAGGATTTGTTGTTGTTGTTGTTGTTGTAGTTGAATAGTAACATTAAATTGTACTGATTTTATATCTTGACATTAGTAAAGTGAATTATATAAAATCGTTTCGATCCAATTTCATTATAATTAATTTATTTTAGTCAGCTATTAACCACCCGCTGGTCCAGTGGATGCTGGGCGCTTTCCATTAACGTCAACATTATTTTTGTCTCGCTTCAATTTTGTCAACAATAAAATAAATGACCTAATAATTTCCGGAAAAATCAAATCTAAATTAAACTAACAGTAGCTGAAGATCGATCGATAAATTTTTTTTTAGTTTAGTCTTCAATTTCACTTATATAACTTATTGATTATTTGATTTTTATTAATTAGTTTGTGATTTTGTTGTTTTACTATTTCATCAAGTGTAGTATAAGCGTGAGATAATTTCTTTGGCTATTGTCCCATGGGATATGTTTACGTTACGTGGCCAAACGCCCTCGTTTCCTCTAATTCTTGTAAATTCGCCAATCGGCTCCGATCACAGTCACGTCTCGGTCTAAGCATCGGTCACCTCCCGGTGGTCATTACTGTGTATAAACAAACCAGTTCGAATCGACCCAACTAGATTAAATAAGATAACGAATTAGTCGGCTAATGATTAACATTTTTCTTTTAAAAAAACAAAAAACACCAACAAAGATCCTTATAATTAATCAATTAATGACGGTATTATTAGCTTATAAACACTGGAACAAATCACTAATTATAGAAATATAGATATAATGACGAAATAGTTAGGAAATGACTCAGAAATGAAAGTGGAATCATAGATCATGATCGTTATGATTGGGAAATGTTGCAATGAAAATGGAAATTACTATTTGTTAAAGGTAAATAAATTCGGTCGTTGTTCACTACGTTAATTTAGTGAATATTTGGAAACCATTACGGCCGACGGTGGTTTGAATTGTTGTGGACTAGAAATAGAACAGTAAGAGATAGATAGATATATATGTATAAGGGATGGAACAGCTTTAATACCTCAGGCTTCGTTATCTCGTCATTTGCTAGGATGAACCGAGGAAATATTTGTATACATAGACACCCTAGACCGCAATCTATTTTAATAAAACATTGTTTTGTTGAAATTGTACTTTGACTTTGATATAACTATCTAATTTTCTCATTATTATTATTATTATTATTATTATTATTATTATTATTAGACTTTCTATTATTGCAGTTGATCAAAAAACTTTTCCAATAATTTATGTGAAGACAAACAGTCTTATAGTTCAATTGATTATATAATAGAAAGAAAACTATAAGAAATCGCGTGTTCTGCACTTTTTCCATTTCTCGTTTTACCAACGTACATATTTCCCTCATAGAAACTCCATCGACAGTTATTGTATTTAATCTCGTTCTATATTGGTGAGGGTAAAATTGAGCCGTCTAGTCGTTTTCTTACCGTCCCAACCAGAAACCTGACATATGTTTCTATTTTCATTTGCGAAAAACGAATTGTTGGATAGACGATGGAACATTTTTCGATGTAGCCCTCAGTCGCATATTCCGTCACATAAAACACGCAATCTAAGCATTTTCATGCCTATTATGGTCCGAAGGGTTCCTATATATTGCAGCAGCGTGTGACGGAAACTTAAGGGAGATTTTGGAAAAAATAATACCACATAGAAGAGAGGCGATGGGAATTTTGACGTAATTGAACGAGGAGGAGGAATCGATTTTACTCCCAAAAGAAATACTCCAAAATTTCCCTTTTTTTTTGTGTTACACCTTTATAAATTTGATGTATAGTGTTGTAGTTTTTTTTTTTCTTCTTCTAAGCAACTTAGTCGAAGGGCATCACAGCTAAAGTGGTCTAAATCGCTGGTAATAATCGTAATCGAAGGGCGGATGGTATCAGTCCTTAAATTATCTTCTTTCTTTCAACCTGTACTTTGTGCCTAATGGACGTGCTCAGCTATTGTAGTTAACTATAAATAAGATGGAACAATATCGAGTAAATGGTTTATATCAAAAACAAAACGCCAGTTAAAACAAATTTATCGGTTAGAAAGGCCTCATTCACCCCATTATTGCCTTCCTAACTGACTTTGATGACAACATTTTTTTTTCTTTTTCTGAAGTATTAGTTTGTTGTTTTTATGTTTATTGGTTAGATGTAAATGCACAATATAGGGGAAATCGTTAAAAATCTTGTTCGTTGAACCACGTGAAGATGCACAGATATGCAAATTGTATGGATGAAATGGAGACTGGAAAAGTGATGTTGACCCTGCTAGAGAGATGAACACAACAGGATTTGGTTGTTTTGTTTGTATTGTTCGAACTGAGAAGACAGAGATTTATAGTCGAGTTAATAGTGGCTAAGTACTGTACACATTTCTGAAGAAGTTGTTCGAACAACTGATAAATAAATACATGTTGTAACCAACCTTGGAATTATAAACGAAAGAAAAAAAACAATCGATTTTTATTATATGAATGAGTTATAATTTGTTTAAATGTCGATTTTTTTCGGTTTAGTTTCGAACAAATTCGATTTAAGATGAATTGTATCAAATATCAACAAGGTGTAATATTTGTGATGATTTGTTGGATATATCGAATTTGGGACTTTTCTCAATTTGTGTTATATTTCCAGTTGGTTGTTTGAACATTTGACGAATGTTGTTGACTATAACCCAATGATCGACATTGACGCCTTTCCGATTTTCCTCCATATCTACCCCAATAACACCACCTCTATATATATAATAATAATAATATAGTAACCTATATATCTCTCTCATTCGGGCTCGAATTCAAACTAAAAGTAAAGTTTTCCATCATCATCATCATCATCATCAGTTTATCTGTTCGTTCTTGTTCGTTTTTGGTTCAGTCGTCCGATATGATTAAACGGCAACATGACGAAAGTAATCTAAACGGTCGGATCTTTCTTTCGATGGTTCATGTCATCGTTCCCCGCCATATTCCGGATTATGTTAGTTGGGTAGAAAGACCAACCACAATGCTTTGACGAATGGTCCGTTTGACCCGGCCAACTTCGAATAGGATCTAATACGTTTCTACCATAGTACTAGGATTATATCGACTGCAATTGGACGATTTGTAAGGACAGACGTTGGTTTCAGACGATAATAAATTGGGTGCATGGCTAGCACGTATTCCTGCCAGATTTTCATTCGGCTTTATCTTTTTGTTTATGTCCAATAATAATGAAAATCTATAGAGAGATGTCGATATTTTTCAAGAAATAGTATAGTTTTTGTTGTTGTTGTTGTTATTATAATAATAAGAGATTGGATTTTTAGTATTTTCTGAAATTATTTTATGTTAGCTGAAAAGTGCAAAAATCTAATAAAATTGAGTATGCATCGGAAATTTATTGACTTTTAAACAACCATGGCCGGGATTTACGATTGGATTTATTGAGAAGAAACGTTTTACCAACTGAGGTAAATCATGACATCAAATCCTTTTGCTAGTAAAGTGAGTTTTATATTATTTTCACAAATAATTCCCCTGACTAGATAATGAATTCGTAAAGTATATTTTCGATTCATTCGAAATTTTATTATTATAGTAACGTTACGAACAGCATAAAATTACCATTATATGCACCATACATATACCAGTTGGAGATTGGTAATAGTTGTCTGTCGACTATGTTTTATCGGATCAATTGTAGCTATTCGTTTGGATTTAAAATAGTTTTGTAGAAGAAAGAAGGCGCAAATTATATTCGTTTGAATATACATGTTTATAAGTTGTTTATATATTTTCTTGGCATTTTATTCTTCAAAAATAAAAAAAAGAAAAATAAAAGGAAACAGTAGACAGTTCGTATGGGTCACGGTCATCACGGCCAGTCACGAATTAGGCCTGATTTAGTTCGATAGTGCACGTCTTCTATGGTCCAACGTCACGTCACGTACTCTATGCACTCAAAGATCCACTATAAGCTCCTAGTTGTCGACGATAACGATCACTATACTATATTTTTCAAGAGCCGGTTTCCCATACCGAAACCGGAGCGAAAATCGAGAATATGAGAAGATTGAAGAAATGTAAGGAAAAACATCGAAGTTGAATCCGTGACTGATAGATTAGGATCCTTAGTATATTTTTATTATTGGAACTAATCGAATTAAAATGGATGAGATTTTCAGAATTCACTTTATATTACTGTTCTTTAATATGTGTTATATTGGAAGCATTTGTAACAAATTTACCGTAACAATGCACGTTTTAACGATGAAGAAAAGAGTTGAATGCCGGCAATATTGAATTGGAACGAAAACAATTAGTCCCCGTCTATCATGCAAACTTGAACTTTATAACTAACATATTTAAATGTAAATGAGTAACTGACGCATCTTTCACCTTGATAGCCCCCCTATCCATGTTAAAGTGCTAACATCCACCCTATAGTCCTTAATTAAATTAGCTCGTTTGTATGCCGGATAATACTCCGGATGGACACTCCTGCAATATTTGACCTATGACAAAAGAGTGGATTGATAGTTGTTGAAATAGTGTTACTTTCATTTTCATCTTATTAGTTTTAATTTTGCGATAGTCGTGATTATCGAAGTGGAATTATTTTGATTCATTTATGAATATTCAATAAGAGGGAGAGTTGTGTATTCAGGACACAATTCGATGGCTAAATTTCAATGTTGTTTTCATTATTTCCTTGACTGCGTTCTAATAGAATGGTCGTAATTTTTTTTAAATTCCACTTAATGCCACAACAAATTGACTGTTTTGAAAAATTGACAATTCGACAATCGCGGGGAGGGATGTGAAAGCATTGATTATTTTTTTTTAATTATGCATTTTCTGTTTGTTCTTTGAAGTAGGTAATTAGCATGCCGAAAGACTAATTAGTATATAGAACCAGCGCTATAATCCCGTCGGCCCTTTTTCCATTGTGTCTCATTTTCAGGGTGCATCCGTCTGTGCAACATAACAGGCAAATAACACAAAACCGAGAGAGAATTACGAACGTAATCCGAGAGAAAAGCGTCTCCAAAACATCAGCGCGTGGCATTAATTATGTTTGTTGTTCATCCGGGACAAAACGGCGGCAATATTCACAAATACCACCAAACAGTACTACCAACTATATAACAGCAAAACACTCTGATGATAACAACAATAATAATAATAATAATAGTAATAATAATAATAATAATGGCAATAATAATAGCGAGATCGCACACCGGATCTGCATGTCTCCGAGACTAATTGCGACCCGCTTGGCTTCCTATTTCACCCCTATCTCATATTGTCTATCTCGCTCCATTACTAATTCTCTCACCCTCTATGTTCTATATAGTTTGATTTATGTTTGTCACTATGCTCCTCTATCACTGTTCAATTAAATACAACC
>JAZBGZ010000113.1:41041-67636 GCA_037414795.1 Stenodera caucasica | reverse complement strand
TATCCGCGTAATTAATAAATTAACAAAATCGCACAATCAATTCCACGAGAATCAATAACCATCAATAATAATCAAAACAACTCTAATGATTACTAATATAGTATTTATGTAGTCGAAAAAAATTATAATCCCAACACACGCTGATTCTTTCTAATAAATTACAATTAAGATTGGCGCCATCTATGGATTTTTTAATGTATATTTAAACTGTTTTTTTTTTTTCAATGATAGGAAGTCGAATTTGTCTATCAGTGTTAGTAATTGACCTGTGGCTAAAAATAATTTGATTATAATGAAACAAATGACCGTTCAATTTCCATTCTAGAATTTAATTAACTTTTTCAGATACTCTCGGCAATCTATACAGTGGAAAAGGTTAATGTTCTCAGTTAGAAGTCGTAAAAAAATCGAAAAATTCACAACAATTTACTATTGAAATGTTCATTTGGTTTTTAATTAAATTTCGTTAGCCTCCAGTATAATTTTTTCGATAAAATTCCCTCACCGGTTTATTTTATTCTATTTTGATTGATCCGGATTCGATTACTATCAATATTATCAGTTGTAGATAATTTATAAATATTCTATCAATCTTCAACGGGGATTAAGTAAAGGTTTTTATGTTATGGATTATTCTAAAATTCTAAATTATTCTGTATTGTTGAGAATTTTCAAATTTCACGACCCTTATGTAATCCAATTGTTGATAAATGAGCGATTCTTGTTATTCTAATTATTTTCAAATTCAAGTGAGTTTCTAAAAATAAAAGGGTGCAAATATAGGATTATAAAGTTTTACCGTAGTAGAAGTGTCATGTTTGTAGAGGTCTTTCAGAGTAGATGACGGATAGCCCTTGTCCAGTCATGTAACAAGGGTCCTCTTCAATATAGCGCCATGTTTGAGGACAAATAAAATACGCTGTATATACAACTATATATTTATATAGTTCAAAAGTTGATAATTTTCTGTTCATTTTAAATGTCCGTTAAAAAGTTGTGTTTTATTTTTTTTATAGAAAAAAACAAAAAGTTTTCCTATATTGCGTGCTTGTCGCTACTCGGTTTTAAAATTGAAAATAAAAATAATTTCCAACCTGGTAGTTTCTATTTTGTTTTACACTTAATTACAGTTAGAATTAATTCAACTGTTTCTACTAAAATAGAAGAAAAATTGTATTCATATTGAAATGAATAAGCACGCAATCCTCGTTTTTGATATTCGTTTATTTTATATACTTATTGTTAGGTATAAATATTGTATGTTAATATGTAGGTAGTTGTAATATTGTGTATCTTTTATACCGGAAACTGCATAATTAATATCGCTTTTAAAGAGGACAGCTTTACCAACCCTTACTAATCCCTTTAACCTAGATACGATCTAATCCGGCAATGATGGATGATTAGAACGGACACGATCCGGTATCTACTAGCACGCGGTTTCAATATCCAAAACGGAACGATATTAAGTCCATTTTACGATCTAGTTCACTACTAAGGATAGTTAGAGGAGTAATGTTATTTCTGTTATAGAAGGGAAAATCTAACACATGCACAACTATTACCATTACTCTGTTTTAACTCGATTTCCCTATTCAGTTGGTTCTCTACTCGACAGCAATTACTTCGAATTGCGATCCCAGTAATATACATTCAACTCTATACTAGAGAGAGTGTGTCCGGCTGTTGTATCGTTAAAATATTCCAAATTAAACCGTCTACGGCCACTATAAATTCTATAACATCCAAAATTAACAACATGGAATTTGTAACCAAATTTAACCTATTTTGAAAATATGCCAAATCTAATTATTCATATAAAAACTTATAAGATAATAATTTCGATTTATTATCGAAAATCGTGCACAATTTCCATATGTGAAACTTGAATTATAGCGTAGACAATCGAACGACGGAAATTGTAGATTTAACATCAATCAGACCCTTTGAGGATGTCCTACTGGGCTTTAACGAGCCAATTGAATTAGCCACCTGAATTATATGGGCTAACAGGACTACAGTTCTAATTGGATACCAACATTATCCCGATACCAAATAGAACAGAAAGCAACAGGATTTGTGTTTTCACAATTTAAATAGGAACCATTGTTATAAATTGCATTGGCAACAGGAGAAAATCGAACTTTATTCACTAAATCAGCAAAAAACGAAAGACGAATAAATTAACGAGTTTTCCATCAGTAAATAACCGCTGTTAATTGCAAAAATCGTAAAGACCAAAAAAACAAAAAAAATCATTCCCTGTCAGTAATAAATATAGTCGCCGTCGTCTCTAAATGTAAAATATTCACCCCCCTTCAAAGTTTTATCGGAATGGAATGTGTTCAGTTGGGAACTAATTGGACGTAAGAACGAAGATGTTACGGTCACCAAGTTGGGAGCGATCTTGGGGACACAAACCGAATTTATCGGATAATTTAATTCAGACTTGCTAAGGCTCATTTCCATTTCGTCGTAATTTTTCTTGACACTCTACCACGCCACCTATCCCGGCCCATTCTCTTCGATTCGATTAAAGCCACACAACTATAATTTTGGATTTTTGCCAAATTTTCGTTTTTCTACAACTAGACACAATTATTTCGAAATGTCTAAAATTGTATTTCTAAGATAGAAACGAGTCATCTGCATCCCTTATTGCTGCAAGTAATCAGTCTCTGCCCAATTAGACTTGTATACTTAAACAGATGGCGACAGTTTCGCGCTAGTTTCCTACAAATAGACACTCATATAATAGATTCCTTCTCTTGGATAATTGCTATAATTAGCGAAAATCGAGTCTTAAAAACAAAAATAACAAAATTGTTTGAATTTGTTCGCGATTTTTTTTTTTTTTGTTGGATTCTTATTGCGAATCGTTCACCGTAAAACCACCACTCTGTAGAGCCATCATTACTACCAACTTGAATCATAAAAAATAAACGTCTATCACCGAAATGTGTGCTTTTGGTGTGCTTAGCGTTAGCAATTTGAATGCAAAGCAGCCTTGACGGAAAAAAAATCTGCTGTCGTATTTCAGATGTTATTCAACTTTCCAGGATTATGAACACGACATCTGAAGTTAAAGCTTTATATTTTAAATCGTTTACCATATGGTTTAAGGTACATGCCAAAAATGAACGATTGAATTGTTTACATTTGAACAACTCGTATATTTTATCATCTATAAAACTACACAATAACAATACGAAAATATAAAAAGGGATAGAACTATTGAGAAAATTCAAAAGGCATTCGACAGGATTGTATTTTTCTTATAGGACTACATATATACAGTCAATAAAGTCCAACAAAAGTGGATAATTTTCCAATGAAAAAGTTTGAGAGAGAAAGTCTCTGAAAACTGAGAAGAAGATGTAACAAAATAGAAGGGGGGAAAGAAAAAAAAAACGTGAAAAGAAAAAGGAGCTCAAGATAATGTATACGGCAAAGTTGTGTGGAAATTGTTAAAGTTGGAAACTGCTGCATGCGATGTTTTCTTAGAAAATTGAGTAACACCGGAAGATGAATATTTCAGGCCTGCCAACCGCGCCTCAACACCCTTAGTAAACGTTGTATAAATACGTCGTTGCCACAACACCAATATAACATTCACCAAAATGGCCAACCAAAAAAAAAAATAAAACAAAAAAACATCAATATTTAATCATTCACCTACATAATTGAAGAAATAGGTAATATTGTTTTAATTATAACTTGGCAATGAGATTTCGTTTGGAATTAGGGAAAATTGCCACAGTGTCAGTCGAGAAAATCTCATCAACAATGCGAACAGCAGGTGGCCGAAACGATCGTCTCAGTTAGCATTTTTGTCTAAAGAAAGGATTAAAGGAAATCTACAATTAACAAACGTCTGATAAAGAGAGGATATTAAAATATACCGGAAATTATAGCACGAATCCTGTTGGATAATTAGAAATCATACTGTTGTTGGCAGTTTACCGGAAATTTTCCGATTTGGAATACAAGAATTTTAAAAGATATTCAAAAATGAAAATGAACAAAACGGAATAGAGACCGGATAAAAAGAACGAGAAAAAAGTCACAGTTGTCAGATCCTTTAATCCGATTAACAGTCTGTATAAAAAAAAAATATGGCTCCAACAAGGACTACATATTTCATGATGTTGCCAAGTTTTGCATATGCATATGTAAAATTTGAAATGATCGTAGTGTTAGAGCAAAATTCCATTAGTCGATTAGGGGATTTTTTCCCTATTATACAAAAGAAAAAAAAAATTATAGTCACACTCAACACCAAAACTATATTTCTATATATTCCATCTTCTATGGAAATTGCAAAAAATTATATAAACGAGAAAATGATGAATATGTTATCGGGAAATCGTTCCTTCTAAAGTCATTCATCAAGTCAATTGAATTTATATAACGTTCGGAAAAACATCTTAAATAAATTCAAATTAAAGTGTCATTCTTGCGACAAAACAACAACAACAACAAAAAAAAGGGCTAAATTGAAATTGCCTAGAAAACGAATTGATCGATTTAAGTAAATTGCGTTGAAAAGGGATGGCAAAGGGCGGTACCAAACTAATTCGGTTGATTATTTTCAACTGAAATTAAAATATCTGTAAATAAGTCGAATATTTTATATTCTGTTGTTTGTCTTTTTGTATAAATAGAATTTGATGGAAACTTTCCGACGAATATACTCCAATTTTAATCGCATTCGAAATTTATTAGTGAATAATTTATAATGTTGTATATTTTGAGTGTTTTATACACAAATATTTATAGATGAAACACTCTGTATATTAATAGTATAGTATAAATGACAATCTGCTCGTCTCTTTTTCCCATCAATTTGGTTGCGTTTCCCTTTCGAATTGTTGTCAAATATGAGTTAGCTTGAGAACATTGTTGTGTAGATGTGTGGGTTATTCGAAGGGCGGCCGGATGAGATGCAAGACCGCTAATCCCTTTCCAAGCGGCATTATTAATGAGGCAACCAAAGTTTTGGCATTGCCTGACATTCTCCTCCTGTTATTTGAAACAATATTAACGTAGTACTGTTGTCTATCGATCTTACATTGAAAAAAATAAGGGGTAAAACTGAATTTTTCACACCTATTCCAACAAAATAGAATTATCACAAACGGTTTTTATCAGTCGTTTATTCGACTTTGTCTGTTTGATTTGGTGTGATTTTCGAGTATTGACGCTCGTTGAGCAGGTCAATTAGATCGTTGGCTGGTTACAACTTAGCTAGAATAGTCGTGAGATTCCGTTGAATCACCACCATTTCATTTATCACGATCAAGGTTTTATCTTGAAGACAAACCATTAATTCAAATGGAAATTGTATGGTTGATGACGACGACGACGACATTGGTGTTGGTAATGTTTCAAATTTAGCTTAGTAAACATGATATCCGTGATAGTTTCAATATATTTATGTATATAGTAGTAGATTAGGCGAATTCTTATCATTATCCTTTGCTTAAGTAAGCGTTGAAATATATGATAATATTTGCACTTACAATTCTAATTAACTATAGAAGATCTCTAGACTCGATTAGAGTGATATTAACAACGTCCGTTAACGGAACATTGCGATGAAATTCAACCATCAAAAGCACATTCAATGCAAAATGTGTCTTGTTAGTCGTATAATCATCTATTTAATGCAGTCAAAACGTAATGAGTCTTAACGTATAGTTTTTATTGTAGAAATGGTGGAGGCGCCGGGCGATCAATATATCAAATGTAGTATTATCGAATTATTTGTTTTTCCATCCACTATAACTATCCAATCGGCTTTTAATTGTAAAGATATTTCTCTTTAAATTTCAATATTTGTTTAGTCGTTGTCTGTTTTTCCTTCGTGCTTCATTATTTTGTCACAGAACTGCCTCATTGAGTATCGTCGACGTCTTTCATGCTGAATTCTCCATCGTTATTATCTTTTGTTAATTATTTTGCTGTTGAAGCAACGGCACGCCTACAAAACTCCGTTTCGAATATTGTTAATGAAGGAATGGGGAAATAGGAGATCACCTCCTACCATTTGAAAACTAATGAACGATAAAATCTTACTGGGCTTGTTGTTTATTCTTTCTCTCATTTCTATCTTTGTTTCATTCTTCAACATTAGATGAGAAGGTAAAATTGAAGTGTACTTGCATTTTAGACCGTTCGTTAAATTCCCGGAATAGTCTTGAGTCACTTGAATTTTGTACATCTATTTGGGACTACTGTCTATTTTCAAGATGTCAAACTATACAAACCGCAACCGTCGCATAGTCTTCCTACCCTATTACATTCTAACATCGTAGCCAAAGTCTCATTTCGACATTTGCAGGATTCAACTCAACTAAAGAGGAAATTCACTCGTATTGACGTTATTTTAAAGGAAATATCCTTTCAAAGATGTTACCGGGAATGTACTTCAAAATTTAATTAGAAATTTTATCAAAAACGATAGCGATATTGACACTATTTGTTAAAGACTCATTACCAATTATATAAATGTTTATGTGTGTATACATATAGATTTATATGTTGTAGTATTAGTATTTTGTGATGATAAGGAGAAAGATAGCGTATGTCTAATTTTAGACAGATGAGATGAGGACGCCTTCGGCTCCACATTCAGTATAAGCCGCCATATTAACCTGTCGATGTGTAATTACGTTGAGCCCTACACACACACATATCTATATATTATATACAGACAGATCGATCTACTATCTACAATCTAGATAGTTACATAGATAAATATATGTATATATGTATATATATATATATATATATATATATATATAGATAGATAAATGGGAGGGAACGTTCGCAATTATGTAGGGAATGTTTGCAATCGCCGGTTTAATATAGTGGCCCTTTGACAGGTCTTAGCTTTGATAACGCATATTGGTTTCCGCGTTGAGGGAGACTAATTGAGGTCGGTAATGGTTTCCACTTCTACGATTCGGACACGATTTGGAACAAATACCGTAATCACACAACTAACAAGAGTTTCTAAATTAACAAAATAATACCGATTTGATTCAATAGTAATTTTAATGATAATTTCACCTATTCCTAAACAAAAATCAATCTTCTATCAAATATATAAGTAAATTTTCCACAACTAAGAAATCAATTGAAATTTATGCCTTTCTATTTCCCTAGACGACATGTCCATCATTAGTGTTGTCCCAATGGATTTGCAGTTTTAAATTCCATAATGAAGAGCGGCTTTTTAGCCGCAGGAAAATGTCGTTTCCGGCAGCCAAACACCTCAAGAGACCCTAAATATTTCTCTTTTATTTTCTTATTTGTTCGCATTTCCCCTAAGTTTTGATCAGTTACTTTGATCTGGCAACGTCAATCAGTTCGCTGAACATGCAATAAACTCAAGATTAATGACGATACGAATAATAAGAATAATAAAAGAAAAATATAGATTGACAGTTGAAATTTCGACTAGGTCTCGATTTTTTTTTTCGATGACGAAAAATGAACCAACTGTACCATGTCAAAGATACCTTTAACTAATTCGTTTTGTTCGAATTGCTAGTTGAGCGATAATGCGATCGTTCATCATCCATTTTCGGTTGTGAGAAGAGAGGCGTAAAGGTTTTCGAAGGGCCAGGCTCAGCTAGATTTAAAGTTTTTCATTGTACGTACAACACGTCTTTCTTTCTTTCTTTCTCTCATCTAATCTAAAACGAGTAAAGTGTACGGTGATAAATCACTAGAACTACGAAGTGACTCCTTTTATAATTAATGAAGACGGCAATCTCTTTTAATTCCCGTTGTATATATTCCGGGCCAGTTTTGGTTTTTTATCTCTCTATGGAAATAAAATTGACGACAAATTCATTTAAATGATTCTAATTCTAGTATTGTATTATCAACAAAACTTCAAATAGTTGGAATAATTTGGATTCATCTGTTGTAGAAACAAATACCGATTATAGTTTCGTTTTCCATAATAGACGAGTCACGATGTTCGGTCACGATGATCCCTAGACGTCCATAAAACCGCGAATAACGGTCGAGCAAAAGAGATTTCAAAAATGGTACGACACGATCCGCTGTTATTGCCCCAGTTTAAGCCACATTTACTAGCTTTAGGAAATATTCAAAATAACAACAACAATTCTATTCGGTTTTTATTATTCCACATCTATAATTAGTCGATTAATATTTGAAAGTTTCCATTTCATTTATATACTAATATTCGATTCTCAGTTGTTAGAGTTTCATATTTTATGACAACATTTGAAATAGAGCTTGATAATAATGTGAGTTGTTAGCTTCAATTTTCACAAACAGAATTTAATATAAAGAAAAGTGGGACGTTTATTGGATTTCGCCAGATGGATGAAAAAATATGTTTGAAATGTATCAAGTGAAAATAAAAATACCCCCATTTTTTTTTTTCGAGGAGATATTTCTCTCAGTAAATTTTCTAGGGTTTTTATTTCTAAATACGAATTTTATGTAACAATAGCGGACAGCTAGCGATCTAAAATGTGAATTTTCTAGACAACAGTAATGTTGTTTCAGATTGGATTTTGTGGGATTTCTTTTCAATTTTTCCCTATTTTTAGTTTAGGCATTTTATTTGTGGAAATTTTTCATCCCCATTTATCGTTATGTTTATAATATTATTGGTGGCTCTTATTGGAAAAATAAACATTTATTAAGATGGATTTTCGTATTGGAATTCGATTATCAACGATATTTAGTAAATAAGTTGATGTTTTTCAACGATGAAAGAATAAATTTGCTTTGGAATTTTGTTTTCATTTTCGTTATATAGAAAATTTTTATTAAAGAACATTTGACTATTTGAAGAATCTCTTATAAATTCAAAAGCTCAAAGATGAAATTGATACGTTGTTCTCTATAAGGGGCGATGCAAATTGGATTTGTTTAGATTGTGGCATCTTTTGAACGTGTATATTCAGATTCTGTTGCTGTTTTGTATCAACCGAAATATCACATTGAAATAAATTTGAATATCCATACGTAGCCACAATCTATGTCTATCTTCTTATATTATATATAGAATATCGAATATAGTATAAAGAAAGAGGTACAATTGTGTGTGTTTGTTCACGTTCAAATCGGATTAGGCAAACTATTTTATAATTTTGATAAACATCGCAAAGTTCGCGTCGCAACGTAAAATTCATGGACAACAATAAAACTAATACGCCAGGAAATTGCATGAAACGATGCCAAGTACATTTTCGTATATATTGGTCGGAATTGCTTTGTTTACCGAAACAAGCACTAATGACCATTGCGAAATTGTCTTTGTTGTTGTTGTTGTTGGTGTTAGGACCGGATAAATATCCTTCTTGAATATTGTTGAAGGCATACGTGCAAAGCAACAAACTCAAATAGATTTCCAACCAAATAAACAAACAAGAGAAGAGAAATAAAAAAAACACACACCCAACGAATAAGAACAGAATAAATAAGAAAAAAATTATTTTCGGGCTATTCGCAATTCGAAACACGTTCATGTGAAGAGGGATTTAAAGGTCCTTTCGAGTGTACTGTCAACATCTGACCGACAACGAGGCTGTTTCAAGAGGCGCCAGAGTCTACATCAAAGCGTCGAGACGTCGACGACCTACCAAAGAACCAGTGTCGCCGATAATTCGTAATTATCCAGGATAATTATCGTCATTTCGCTTTTGCCATCTATTCTATATTACTAAAGGATCCACCAAAAACTCGGCAACAAAAAGCATTTCGCAATCAACCCCTTAATTATTATATAATGTTTGTACAAAGTTGGAATATGTTCTCGAGTTTGTTGGTTAAGGAAAAAATATATATCCATAATGTCTGTTGTTTTTTTTTTTATTTAGGGAAAAAGACGAAACAGAATATATCCATCGTCATCGGCAAAGACAGATCCGTAAGGGTTGCCCGCTAATTGAATTTACGATGACAGCTTGTGCCCCGGGTGGTCGTATATTTGGCGACGACATCGCTTCCGAGATGCCAATATCGGCTTGTCCCAAAGGAACGATCTGCGCTATAGCTAGCTCGTTTTCAGTTTCTCTAGTCCATATCCAACATCGCCCCATTGCTAGAATTTGCTATATCCACTTATATATATATACCCCTTACTATATATAGAAATTTCCACATTGCATATTTGCATAATATTTGGAACAAAACCGCATTTTTTGCTTTCGTTTTATTCTCATTCTAAAACTCTCAATTGTCTTATATAGTATAGTCTTTCCGTTTGTCTTTTGTCGTTGAGAATTGTTACGATGTTACGGTTCGTATGGTTTTATGACTCGAACGGTCCACTTGGTAACTTTAGGATTTATTTCCAGTAGGCGTGCGTATTTTAAAATTAGTCAACAGAATTTTATTTTATATCATTAGTATTATTACCCCATAAATTGGAATTAAGCTAAATGAATAAAATCACTAGAAATTCGGCACATTACTTCCAATTATCTTAAACCAATTATTAAACTAGGATGGAATACTAGAATAGTAACTATATCCAAACTATACTAATAATAACGTGTTTTGTTGTTATGTTGTGATAGTAAATTCTGGTGCGTGTGTCCCTCTTGAGAATTAGTTTGCCGCTAATTATGCGTTAGTGCCGTTCAAAATGACGACATTAGAACCATACTGGTAATATGGTGGAGTCATCAAGGGGTTGGTCGATCGAATATAGTGTTGGTTTAACAACATATGCCGTTTCAACACCTGTCGCCAATATTGCCACAATTATTCAACAATATTTCTCTAATTCGTAATCGAATTGATGATTTTTGCCACATCAAAAATTTTTATTTTATCAATAATTGAACCCAATCTATATCTAAATGGATGAATTTCATGCAATAGTCGTTTTAAAAAAAAACAAAACAAACATCAAACTGTAATAATGAAATTCACAAATTAGATTTTGATGGCGACTTTATACGATTGAACGAATCTCTTTTATGCCAAATATTCAACAAGTAATTGAGCCTTTATTTTATCGAAAAATAAAACCATAAGATACAATTTTCAATTATCGAAAATCAATTTTTCTTATGACAACAATAATAATAATAATAAAGATGACTGACTGTGAGCAGGATCTCAACCTTTTCTTTGACATTTAAAGATAACACCACAATACTTGTTGTATTGCAACATGTCACCTATAACAGAATGATTGAAATAATTTCGTAAACTATGATATTTGACATTTGACTTTATATGAAATTTCCATTCTCACATTTATTTCGTATTTTCATATTATTATTGAAATAATTATTATTAAATATAGAAAAATTGAGAATTGATAGGACAATTACAGTAAGTTATTATCTCATATTATAAACATTAAAGTTGGGGAATTAAATGGATGATGCTTGAAAGGGATCGAATTGGCTATGTCTTAAAAGCTGTTATAATTAATCATAGAAGTTGAAGGGGAGAAAAGATGAAATACTCAACATCATATGGTTTTGTTGATAGATCAAAACCGATATAAATCACTATTATTATTTGGTATTTTAGTAAATATTTTGAAGATTTACAATTAATTTGAATGATTCGTTCAATTATAATTCAGTTAGAATAGCATTTAATGTCAAGCTGGCGTGTAATTGGATCGAACTGTCTGTTCTTGTAATTGAGGGAATGTCTATTGCAGAATGCACATGTACTAGAATACATACATAGGCCCTATTAGTAATGCAAACACATATATATATCTGTACATATATGTATATATATATAGTATATACATATAACTACATGTTCGCCTAATTTAGTTAGTTAGTGAGCCGAAGGATGTGCTCTAGTGGTCTATAATTTAACAAGGAGATGTGCGCGCGCTCTTATAATGCCCGACTTATGTAGATTAACAGGCATACAAGGCATAGATTATATGCACAAAAGCACAAACCACCAGAAATTAACAACTTGCGGGCCCCCACTTTCAAATTTGAATTATCTACCGGTATGAGTTTCTACTATATTCATTTGAACTCACTCCGCTATTCTATTTTACATATAGGACTCTTAATATTATCTCTCTTTCTCTGTGAGTATATATCTATCTCTGTTACTCTTTGAATTTATCCTTTTATGCGTGTATATGTTTACGAGTTTGTAGGAAACTCTTCAAAGTATTTGCTTCCGAAATTAACCATCTCGAATAATTACATTACAACTACTTTACTCTTGTCACTATTATTGTGTTGTTGTTGTTGTTAGATTAATTTAATGAGTTGAAAATGGTTTTTTTGGATAAAAATCCAATATCTAAAACTACTATAATCCAAATAGAAGGTTTTTTGTTTTTTTGAAATATATAGTATATAATAGATGGTGCGAAGAAATATCGAATCTGATTCGGTTTTCATTTTCATCCGGAATCATATGAGGTCAATAGGACATTAAGGATAGGATGTGCGGAGCCGGAGGCATCATTGAGTTCGCGCCCCTTTATTTATAGTATGACATAAATCAAACGGACACAACAATACGCACAATAGCAACCGGTTCTCGGACACACTCGATAACGCACAACCCCTCAAAATATATAGAAGAAAGACATCCCCCAAATTCTGACACTTTCCTTTTGAATTCACAAATTACCACATTAATTACAAACCATTATTGAACACATCTAAATCAATCTTGTTATTATTATTATTATAGAAATTATAATTATTTTATTAAATCTTGCGACACTCAAGGTAGAGGATCGATTGGAGTTTTTTTTCTCGTTTTATTGTTTTTATAGGTTCTCTCGCCAATAATCGACGTCAACGATCCGTTTATAAATCGGCTCTATAAGTATTTGAAATCTTGTCATGTGGTCTGAATCAGAATAATCTAAAGCTAGAGGGACGTGTGACGACCTTTCTACCCTTATTTTATTAAAATCACACCATTTTCGGCATTTCAATAGCCTTTTAATGGGCTCCAAAGGGATATGCCGATTCATATAGAATATAGAAGTTTTACAATAATTCCATCAAAATCTAAACCGTCATTTCATATAACTCCAAATAATTGATACGGTGATAATTTACAATTATACAGGGTGTGATTTAAAGCAATATCTAGACCAAATCTGGCAACATTGCTAAATATCGAGACAAAAACGAGAATTCATGAATTTTCTAAGATTTGTTTGTGATTTTTCTTGATTTAGAACTTGAAATATGGTAATTTCGCCAAATTTAAACCATCAAAGTTGAGACATCCTGTATAGAAATTAACATTTGATGAATATAAAACGACGTTCCAATAATATTTGCATTGATAATCGAACGATATTTTATAGACCAATAATTCCATCATTTTGATTATACGAATCCGATTCCATATAGAGAGTATATAATGTTTAAATCGTGGATTCGAGCATGTCATGTTAGAGTAATTTTCGTAGAGGGGTCCCATGGGATAGTAATTCCTCCCTTAGAGGTAGTTTCATTAATTTAGAACGGGTCGCAATTTCGTTTTAATGGTGCAACTCGGTTGCATCAACCTACAATCAACCAAACCATCATTCCTGCTATCGTTGACTGCATTTTCCATGATGTGAATTCAACCATTTGCATGTCGCAACGAATATTATTCGAAATCCTGCTGGATATCGTTGAAATTATTCTACGCTCAATTGACGCAAATTTTCCGGAAAAACAAAAAAAAACAAAAACGAGTAAGCAGAGATCGAAATCGATAATAATAATAGGGTAAGATGAGGGTAGTGGGTTAGTGGGTAGAAAATAGAAGTATATGTGGAGAACGTGCTTGCATACCTATTATTGTAATAGTATTGTTGTCCGGTCTCAAGAGAAATTACTGATAGTGCCCGCGTTGGTCTTTGTACGGCACGCTAACCCTCGTTAAAGGACCTGTCCAGGATTGCAAATTCCACCACATCAGGATAATACATCCAGTTGCGTTATCACCTCTATACTGATGCACTGAATTAATTGAATTGGACCTTCGTCAGTGCTACAATCTCGCTAGTTGAATGAGGGATGAGATGAGAGAATGAAAGAGACGATTAAGAATTCAATGTTTGTCAGTATAGTGGTGACAGTAGGAAGAGGGGGGGGGAAGGAGTCTCTGTTCGAGATATAAGGGAGGTCGATGGTCGTTCCTGGATAGTAGTTTCCGGGATCAACGGCGCTGACGTCAGCACTTCGGTATTCATATCCAGGACCTCTCTTGTTTACACACGCTACAACTCTGAAATATACCACGGTCTTATTCAATATGCACGCATGTAAAACAACAGTGGCGTCACAAACATTGCTACAAAATATTGATTGATTTCCTTCAACTAAGTTAGATCACTATAATGTCCCATCATGATTATATGCGGATGTATAAAATAACGAATCATGCAGTACAAGATCGTGCTTGATGGGTCACGCATTCTGACCTCAAGGGGGCATTTCGATCGTGATCAAGTCGCGATTACCACCAGTTGCTAAGCCCAACGACATTTGCATCTATTGAAATATTAACTGACTACCGTGCAACAACACCTCACGGCTACCACCTAGACTGAAATGCCATCGACCCAATCCACAATCAATCTTCTCGTTAATTCACCAGTTCTAAATAAATATCGAAATTTATTCATCTAGATGACATAACCTCAAATTTGTGAACTTTGTCAATTTTATTTTCGTTTAGGTATGAACTATATATGGATGGTCACAATCTGATTAAAAGTTGTTCGAAGTACAGTTACTCTCTAACTAACACTCTAGGTGCTAGTTGTCAGTTTTAAGTACTAGATCGTTTAATAATTAAAGACTGTTTAGTTTGGCTGTTTGGTTGGACGGTTTCGGGATTTACTTCAGGAAATTAAGCTAACATGTTGTGCATTAAGCTGGCTGATATAACTTGAGCACATAAAATGTTTTAAGCACTGCAAACTCCCAACTTAGCGAGAAAGGGCCAAATGAACATGTTGCAACGGCATATCAAATGATTTTATCGTCCATTAAAATCACTATTACAACAAGACTAACATTATTATTATTATTGTCCTAATGGCTTTCGCATATGTGACAAATTCTAATTAAACCAAGACTATAACGGATCAATTTTTCGATCAAAAATAAAATAGAATCGAATCGAAGAATTTCCACATATTATGTCACGATTCTTCAATGAATCTAAGGGACAAGCAGACAGATAGTCATGCACGATCGAGCAGAATTTTGGACAATCGAGAAACTTATATTTTCTGTCAAAAACTGAAATGAGGACAAATTGCGAATGATGCAGCTAGAACTTAATTACGTGAACAATGGTGAATGAGTGCGCTCCATAAAATTCCGAGATGCACCTCGTAAAATATGAAGCCAGTACCAGAATTGTTTGAAGCAAAAAAAAATCGAAAAGAAGACGAAGAAATAGATGAGAAAGTAGTAGAAGAAGAAGAGGGAAAAAAGAACGTATAATTGCAAATTGGCCTCAACGAATCCGCCTCTGTGGCTGTGGCAGGTCGTAAAGTGCGATAGTAATGCTGGCAGATTACGCTGAACGCTCGATGGGTTTATTATTGTCTTGACGTCACGCACTAAACTACCAAGATTTCCATTTTCAACCTAAATTTCATCCAAATAATAATGTTATCATATTTTAAAATAATAATAATAATAATAATAATAATGGTGGATCATTTATTATTGTATGAATGTAATCTTCTCTATCAATAATTTATAGATATTACCCTATATTCTTTTGTGGTATTCAAAATTTTAAAGCTCTACTATTTCTATATGACTTTATTACATTTATCTCAATTTTCTATTATTTATGACAATCAAAAATCGCATTATTTCGACAATTTCGTTTGAGAATTGCATGGTTAACATCCTCACTGCCCATTTGCATAAATATCAGACACAAATTGACTTTTCGGATAACGCTAGGAAGGACATTTTGAATTTGCATAATATAAAGGGGGGTAGCGGGGACAACAATCATATAATATACAGAATGTCACATGACGGCCGTCATTTAGACGAATTTCGGATAGTTTTCAAGAGTTTTGTTATGAAAATTTCTACATATGATTTTTAACAAATTTTGAATTCGAAGAAAATATTTTCGACTTTAACGCACTTCCGGCTCTACCGGAAATATACACCAATTTCATTATTTTAAATAGAACATGGTGTATACTGTATATGAACTAATTTTTAAATTTCTTGCTTAATTCTTAATTCTCTCGAATGGATTTTGAGATTTGTTAAAAATTACATGTACAAATGTTCACAACAAAATCCTGAATATTTTCCGAGATTCGCTTAATTGACGGTCGTCGTGAAACACCCTGTATAGTGAGTAAATAGTGGAAGAGGAAATGTGACTATACCACTTCTAACATCAACAAAACCATATGAATATTTATTGTACCACAAAAATAAAAACAAAAACTGATAATAGTCTAATATTATGAAATTCTAAGAAGCCACAAAAAATTCTAATCGAACAATTTCGATAAAATTGAATAATAGAAAGAAAAAAATAGAAATTAATGAACAAGTTATCTATTGATAAGAAATCAACAAATTACGCAAACTATAGACACGCAAACTACTATACATCCGGTAATTTGTCAAATTTTCGATCAATCTGTTAGTATTCAAGGTGGGGTCTTTTATTGATGATTGATTTGTTTCTCGACCATTTTCAATATTAAAAGCTATTGATTCATAAAATTGAATAAAACCAACCGTTTCGAACAGAGAAATTATTTAGAAAATTAAGTGTTTTATTTAGTTTATTTCTAAATTATTTTATATTGATTGGACTATTATTTATTGATGAAAATGGACGTTATCTTCCAACAAATCATAATTTTCAATCTTAATCTACTTTGATCGTGGGCTGTATTTAGCGTTTGTTTCTAGAAATATTGACAAGGAAATAATATAATGATAACTTGCGAACTTGTTTATAATAAAGCTTTAACTAGCTGTAAACTGTGGATTAATCCATTTTAGAATATATAGCGTGACGCTTCGCCTTTTATACCATAACATGAAGATTTGCATACATTTTCATTTGTTTGTAAACTATACAACTCATCAACTATTTATATTATTCTAAACTACTATCTTGTTATTACGAAATCCATAAACTCTCAATAATCCGTACTTGATTTTGATACGTAAACTTGTCTTATTTAAAAATTCTTTATTATCGTCAATAGCCATTGGTTGAAAGCTGCTTAATCGTGTATAGCACTTAATGCGATTAGACGTCTCTTGGTTCTTTAGAAAGTACCGCAAAATCGGCTTAAAGTTGTGCATGTATATGTATTGTGAAATCATCTAAGTGCTAATCCACCAACACCATCCACCGATTGGCGACTGTTTTTAATTTTATCGACAACTCTATTCTACAGTTCAGATCGTAAAATGCAATTTTATAGAAAAATATCGAAAAAACAATGAAAAACTTTAACCAGGAAAACACATCATACCTTTTAATAAGTTCAAACTTAATTAAATTGCTATGACAATTTTTACGATTATAACACATCCTTGACTAGGAATTGTTGTTTTGAATTAGTTCGAAAATTGATCAAATCAAATTGGAGAATTTCCTAGCGTCATCATCATTTCGGGGGGGAAAAAAATATAGATGGATGTGCGAATTATGCAAATGTGCAGGATATATTTGTATCGCATGAAGGATCACACTGACGAATGATGATTAATTTGACAGCTAATTCAGAATGATGGCGGCTGAACTCCTGAAACTACATCCGCTTTCACCGATTGTCCCATCTCTATCTTTCGTTTCATGAAATTCGCTGCAACCTGAAAATACCAAAATCACATGAAAATTATGATTTGCATAAATACAAGTGAATTTAGTCTAGCAAACGTTTATATTTGATAATAAATTGTGATTTATTTGTGATATTTTCCTAGATTTGGGAAATCATTTCACAATCAATTATATTTCGTTATGTTTTTCCGTTGATTTTCTCCTTCTGTATATGTATAAATTTTTTTTGTTCGTCGTCTCTTTCTCGGTTAGAATTCGACTATTCAAACGTCCACAATTTCTCAGTAACCGCTACGGGAAATTGCTCTAGCTGTTTCTGTTTCCATCGTTGTCATCGTCATCGTCATAGTAGTAGCCGGGGGCGGTACCAGACCCAACAAAAATCCGCAATAATCCCCTGGAGCGTTCCTTTTTTCGTTTCTCGAGATTTATATTCGGCTATCCCATTTGTCCAACATTCCAACGATGGTTTCCGGTAAAGATTCATATAAATATCAATTTTATTTATTCACTTCAAATATTTATTTGAAAAATTATTTATAATAATATCGAATTAATCAATAATGATTGGAGTTTTGTAATGAAGAAACAAGCAAATATTTTCTACAGACTTAGAATCTAATTCCTCATAGCAGGAAGTTTGCAATTGGGATATACGGAGTTTTCCTAAAACGACTACGATGGTAAAGAAACTTTTCCGGTTTCATAAATAAATTAGGGATTTTCTTAATCAACCAGATAAAGGCAAACTCGATTTGAGGTCCGCTAGTGAATTATGTAAGTGTTCCCTTATTTCGGTATTAAGATTTAATTTACATTTATATACCATACAACAAAATTTCACATCCGTGTTCTCCTTTTAACTTTTTAAATTTTTCATACAGACTTTTTAGTTTTGGAAAAAATTGAAAGCGACTTACGACGACCTTTTTTGATAATATTGTCTTTTAATTTGATGAAAATTGAGAAAGTTGATTTGACTCATTTTGAAAATAGTGATCCCTCAAAGGACCTCCCATTTTTTTCAAAAACTAGGGCTGTAAGAGAAAAATTTATAATTAAGTATTAGTTATGATTAATTGATTTTAGAGAATAATTAATAAATGGAATGATGATGAATAGTTGAGCTCAACGTACCTTTCTAGTTAGAACAAATCAAAACCGTAATCGCACATTATTCTTGGTAGAAAATGACATGAATTATATCTCTAATCAAAATGAATCATGTTGATTCTACCCCATTTCCGTAGAATCGTGAATTTCTCTAGAAAATGAGCTCCTTCAAACAACTACCCTTTCTGTTGTTCCAACCTTCTTAATGCACCCCTCTCCATCACAGAAATAGATCTACATATTTATGGTGTCTGTATTTAACGGTTAGCTGTTACGCACAGTAGTCCAAATTGTAATCAGGTTGGACTTGAAGTTGGTTGTAGTTTTAAGGGTAGATTTTCTATATGTGTGAGTGTATGTATGTTTTTAGAAGTGAATAGAGATAGATTATATGTATATAGTAAAGTGTGGAACAAGAAGCGAAAAGCAAAGGAAACGATAAAGGAAACGAAGAGATAACGGACTTTGGTGGATGTTTACTTGAGATAGTATAGTACGAATTAATTGTTCCCTTAATTTTATCGTTTTAAGGTTATTCCATCGTTACATACGCATAGTCTATCCCTTTTTATTATTTCCATCATCATCATCATCATCATCATCTTGTTCCGTCAACTCAACCAAATTCTATGCGGTCAGCACGATGAAAGTGGACTTAGGGGTGATATGACACGCAGTCGACCATACTGAATAAGACTTAGGGGACGATAAAATAAGGGAGAACGAAAGAGAGAGAGAGATAGGGAAAAGACAAAAGTGAAATGAGTTTCATGCGCCACGCACTTCCGCCATCACTTGAGTTTCCCGGTTTAATTATGACAAGGCTAGCGATAAAACTAGGGGTGAACCGCATATAGCACTATAGATCACAATATATAAAACCACCCATCCCCTATCATTATCATTATTATTATTATTTATTATTATTATTCATTATATAACTGAATCAATATTTTTTGATCAATCAAAAATATTTGTAAAATATTATTGTTGTTGTTGTTGTTGTTTAATGAATTAGTTTGGAAAAATTCGAGTTAATATCATAATAGTTTTGTTAGTTAAGAACAGTATCAAGGGAGTCGTAAATTGTAGGTTTAGTTAGCTTTAAATCTAAAGGGTCGGTCAACACTATCTCTATCTAGTTAATGGATAAAGCTTTTGGAGAAATACAATGACTATAGATAAAAGTGGAACTATCAAAACTATCATATAAACCGATACTTAAATTGGTTACTGATAATAAACACAAATCGTATTGAAAATCTACGTGTAAAATTTTATTGCAAATAATCCATTTAAATTTAATTTTATCGACTATCAAGTTGGTCTATTTAATGAACCACCTGTTCTATGATGTATCGTTTGTTTTCAACAAAATTTTATATAATTATGGTAATTTATTGATAAATATTAATCGATCAATTATCGAAATTGAATTGAATATAATAGAAATTCGATGGATTCTAGTAATATTTTTTTAATAAACGAAAAACCAACAAAAGGTCAATTTCGGTATTGTTATTGTTCGAGATGATGGGTGTGACAAGAACATTTTTATATTTTTTGAGAGGATAACGTTGATGCTCTTTAATGCTCTCGTAAACTCAATGCGTCGAAAGATAAACCCCTAAAGTGTTGGGGTTGTTTTCTTTAATGTATTTTTAATTTCACAATAAGTAAAGTCAGTAGTATACATATAGATGAAAAAAAAACCAAAAAAACACAACAACTCAAACGGATAGTAGAAGAAAATTTACAAATTATATCTATAAATATTGTGTGTGGATGTTGGAAAATGGGGAAATTTAGGCCAATGGCCTTTACCCTAGTTAATGACGGCATGTTTACATGCTTTCATCGTTAGACCCTCCTTTCAACTGTTGATTGAATAATGAAAAATCGCAACATAAACATGATTACCGTTGAAATTCTAGTAATTGAGTAAAAATACTACACCTACTAATTTCGACTAAATTAGTAGATTACATGATCAAATCGAATTAATAATATGAATGGGTGTAATTAGCGGATATTTCATTCGAATTTCCTTGATTTATTCATAGTAGATTCGTAATAATAATAAAAAAAAACAATAATCTAATAAACATGCGAGATTAATGTTGAGACTTAGAACGTAAATTTCAAGTTAGAACGACCGGAAGAGTCTTTCTAATCCATGATAAAAGCTGTTTTAGGTGCCGACCGTGTCTTGAGTACCATTTGAATATAAATGTGTCTCTTGTGCACGAACCATAATTAAACCAACACCATCACCCAACAACACTTTCACTATACATATAATATGTTAACAAACACTACATTATACAACACTTAAATTAACACTTAACTTAATCTAATATAACTTTGTTGATATTGATCTTAATTTAATCAATAATTGATTTTTGCATCAAAATTGACAAAAAAAATTCAGCTAAATCACTTGTAATTAAGCAACAAGTTGTACTTCATCCAGGTTATCTATGGTTGTTTTTCTTCAATATATTCGAAGAAAACTCATACTCAAATAAAAAAACGAAATTTGATCGTTTGAAGAGGGAAATTTATTCAACAAACAGCCATTCGATTAAAGTAATTTAGAATAAAACAAAACGAAGTCTTTGAAATCCCATTTAATTAAATACAACTAGATCTTATCTCCGGCATTCGTATTGGTAAGACTAAAGGGTGAGGAGGGTGGTTTGTGTTTACGTCAATCGTTTGTTTATCGAGGCAAATAGCTTTTATCCCAACTCCTATATATTTATAGATTTCTTCTATAATTATTCCTATAATTCTAGATCGTGTGTGGAAAAATCTTAGTTTGGTTTATAAAATAATTATTTGGGAATTGATAATTGAATCTGAAATTTATTCGAATATTTTTTGTAAAATAATTTTCGGGCACTCTATAAAATATAAGGGCATTTGCTAAATTCCACTAGAAAGCGTTTTCAAAGTGAATAAAAACGAGTTCGTGTTCAAATATTTTGTCAGGAATATACACGAACATCCCTAACAACATTGAAAGATTTTCATACCCTCTTGTTTTATTATTCTAGAAGTATCGTGTATATTCGATTCGATTATGATAATTTTCGATAAACTCTCCCATAAAATTTAATCACAATTAAATTAATCTATTTCAGATTTAATTAAATCAATTGAATTCATTTTATTCCAGTTTATTGTATTTTTTTCAATTTTTTTGTTATTATTGAAAATTGAGCTTTAAGCTTCAGGTATATCTCCCTGGTGGTTTTCCGGTCCGGTCCTGTTCCAAAAGTTATTGAACGATAACCATCTACCCTAAGGGCCGGACTCTCGAAATCGACCGATATAAATCCACAACGTGTGTTCATAATAATTCCGGTATTCTCCCTAGGACAAACTCTCATTTAAGTTATCCATAATAAAATCGGCATCAAACGGAATTTATACTATATTAAGGTTTGTGCCTCATCAGCGTCTAAATCCCATGGGATAGTCCCATTAACCAATAGATTATAATAACTATAAGTTGGAGCCTAGTTTCTTATCAGTTGATGATAATTTTAAGACTTTAATCAACTATATTTGAATTTTTAATAGATTTTTTTTGATAGAAATGGAATTATGTGTAGAAAGTTTGGTTATCAATCAATTTCTAGAATTTTAAATGCTCCACTATGTTTACATGGGGAATAGACGCATATTTGAATCGGTGATCGTGCTACGTTGTTGTTTCTGGTAGCCATCATCCCTATAAATCTACAAAAGCACTATAAATCACAGTCTTCTCACCCTTCCTCTTATGAATATTGTTTGATTATAAATTCATCCCTTAATATATAGGCGAGTTATATTTATGTTCTGTGGACATATTCGAATTCTTTTAGTTTCGTATCAAATCAAAATAAGATTAACGTTTTTATTTTAAATCTTGATTTATTCTTTGTTGTTGTTAGTTTTTTTTTTTTTTTTTTTTTGATGAGTTGTCTTCGCTATTTTATGATCTAAGGAATTGCAATTTCAGGAACTAGTCGTGTTTTTCAGGTTGCTATTTCCTTTCTCACCGGAAACTTTGACTTTCAGCTTGCATCATTAAAAGTTTGAACTGTTGAAGATCGAATTTAACTATTGCTCTTTGAACCGCCTTTATACATACCGAAAACTTTGAATTACAAGCAATAAACAGCCGAAATCTCTACCGATAAAATCATCTATTAAAAAATACATCGATCAATTGATCTAATTTTACGTATTTTCTTGAAAATTTGTGCTTTTTTATTTGGACAATTGTACAATTTTAATATAAATTCGAAATTGTGGAATTTATGAAAAGCATCCGATGTCCATTGAAGTCGTTAAAATCGTATAGAATTGGGAGTGTAGGAGAAAAAAAATGGTATATAGGAGGAAAAAGATGAAACATTCCGCTATTGATCACCGCTGAAATGTGAGCTGTCCTGAGTGTTGAGGGGTTGGAGTTGGCAGGCGTCTTTATCCACACACACATATATACACATACACACACACATATATATATACTATAACATTGAATAGGGGTACCGCCCGCGTCTTTGGCAGGGTATTGAGAAACGGGCGTTTCATAGAGGGTTGTTGGCGTTTTGAAAAATAAGAGAGCGAGAAGCGACGTCGACAACGACGACGACGACGACGCCGCTCAGGGGCCTCTTTTGTCGGTAGATCTCATCCCCCCTACCCCCACCCCATCCCACCCTTTTCAGTTGGTATTCAACTAGCAACAACCACCACCTGCATTACCGCCCTTATACAAGTCACTCGGTTTTTATGGAGATATTACTGTTACCATTGCCGTCGTTTCTATATATATATATTTCGAAAATTCTATTGTAGAAAAAACGGTTTTTCTAGCGTTTATCGTAAACGTGAATTTTATCTTATATTCAATTCCCTTGTTGTATTTATTGACAAATTGATTGATTTATTCCGAATTGAATAATAAATAACGTGATATGAATTTTTAATGATAACGATATGATAGAACTAGGTAATATTGTGAATTCTATTTATATAAAATCGAGAATGATAGAATGGCAATTTGATATATTATATTTGACGAACTTTGATATCGACATAATCATACAGTCATTTTGTTCCAGACAGGTTGACTATTTCTCGCTTCGCTTTTAAACTGTCAAACAAAAGTGACTTGAAAGAATGTTACAACTTTGCTATAGAAAATATGAATAGAAATGCTGATTTCACTTGACAATTTTTCCCATTTAGTGAATTGCGTACAAGTCATTTTCTCTATCTCAGACTTAAAATTACGTTAAATTGAAAATCGCAACTAATATGAAATTTTAAGCGACTTTACCACCATTAAAAAAAACGCTTCATTGTTGTTGTTTTTATATTGTAATTGTAAAGGGTTGTTTGGTTTCCACTCAACTAGTTGTTAGAAATTAGATGGAATTCTGGCGACTTGTTGACTTCCGTTATTGTAAATTTACAATAACAATCTATAGAGGGGGTGAGCGAGACGCCATCGAACTTACCGACGGACGTCGGGGCGCATCTTTGCCAACTCCCACGGGCATATATCCTTGACGTTCGGACAACTCAATTAACTCTCAACATCGTAATTTAAGCTAGCTACAAATTTACAATCAAAAAATAATCTAAAAAAAAAACGATGAAATTGAATCGCAACAATATAATAATAAATTTGATAAAATTGTAATATTGAACAAAAGATTTCCATTTATTGTTAACTGAAAACAATAGATCTTTGTCTTTGTCATTAAATAATCACTCTTGTCGCTCACTTCGACTATACCTTATAGGGTTGAAATGTATTTGAATGTTTTCTATATTATTGTATAGTTATTCAGAAAATCTTGTGCATATAACTTTTCCCCTGCCAAGATTTCAACCCTGTTACACTACAAAGCCGAGATTAATCGGGTGGTTTTTGTGACGTGATATTTGTCCTAGACTAATACAACCCTAAATAGTAAATATACGTATATAACACCCTATTCACAAAGATCGGAATTTAACAATAGAGAGCAATAACTTGCGACTTTAAAGACGATCAAAAAAAAAACTTTCATTCGATCCATCATCTTGAATTTAATGAAAATGCACCACTTTTTGTTCTCCTCTTATAGTTACTTTTAGAAAAAAAAAAACAACTAAATAAGAACACTGAATTGAAGCTTAATCAGATTTATTCAAATTTGTTGAAATCCTTGTATTAACCAAGTTAGTAACGTATCGAACGAAATGCGAAACGTGCGTACAAAATACCATTTTAATTTATAATCTCTCTCTGGATTCGGCGTAATGACGCCATTTCTTCAAATATAAAAAAGGGAGACAAGGGCTGGTTATCGTATTGTAATATAATGTATAAGTGAGAGATAGAGATAAAGAGATGGAGGGATTAGAAAGTTCTATCGTTTGGATGGCATTTTTCGTTTTCTCTTCCATGTAAATAAAATGACGATGAAGCCCGGTGCCGGAAACATTTCCGGACTTAAAACAGCTACGAATTAACGCCGACGCTTAACAAATATGTTGGAAGGGTCCTCCAACTTCCGTTGTTCACAAAATAAAAATAAAAATAAATAAAAGTTTAATTTACATAAAGATTATATTATTATATAGTACAATAGAGGAATAAAAATAATCAATAGAAATCAATTAGAAATGTTAGTATTTGAATAAGGGTGGAATTTATGAAGGGTGTAAGTTTTTGTTTTATATACAATATAGAGTATGGTATTTGGTTGTAGATCATTCCCAGTAATGAGAAAGTGGTAGAGAAAGAGCAACCGCAAAGGTCGTGTCATCCACATTTTCTCCCTAAAGCCCTTGAAGTTGGTACGCGTTGTTTTACGTTAGAAATAGGGTGCGTGTGTGCGTGTAGATTTACAACAGGCGCGGCCAAATTACAGTCGAAATCAGTGTTCGCCGCCTCTAAGGTACTAATTAAAATAATAATTATGGCTAAGCTTTAGTGCGATACATAACAAAAAGGGATTAGGGACTTTCACTTAGTAAAGGATCGGTTTATCAAAGGATTTATATTTGAGTTATTATTGGTTTGGCAACAATTTCTATTTGATTTTATCAAGTATATTTGTTCTTTTTTCGGGCGATTTTCCAGGCTCTCTCGACTGAAATTTAGACTGCGCCGAAAATGGAACGTCACGATAATAAATGACAAGGCCAATTAATTAATTCTGGTCATAAATCTGTAAAGTTTTGTCGTACGGTAAAAGACATATATTTACACTTGTATTGTAATAAGATTCAGAAAATTTACTATAAAGTTCGATGAAAAATTCTCGGTATCACATTTTACGTATACGTATAAATTTCACACATGATTGGACAATTTTTATCGAGTTTTATGATTTTTCATTTGGTATTTGTAAAGGGGGAATTGGTCACATATTCAAAGGGTGCTAACGGACATGCATTATGTATGTGGGTGGATTATTCGATTTTCTCACGCATAATCGTATAAAACGCATAAAATAAAAATAAAATTCGAAAAATCTATTAGTCAATTTCAATTAATCACCAAATAAATAACGTTTATGTTTAATGAAACATACTTTTGACTAGCCAATAATTCAACAATGAAATTTGGCCAGCAAATAATTCCTGGATGTATGGCTTTGGGCCAATTGTCCG
>JAZBGZ010000113.1:26248-40948 GCA_037414795.1 Stenodera caucasica | reverse complement strand
AATTTCAACGTAAACAATTACAAAGAAATTCCAATTTAAAAATACATTCTCTTTTATTTCAAATCGTCAACAATTCGTTTTATTCGCTTACTTTACCACATCGTCTTCTGATTTTACGACATCTTAGAAAATTTTGGAATCTACCAAGAACAAAATGAAGTCCTTTATGGAATTATCGATAGAATTGTACGAACATTTCGGATCGTTATTGGTAACGATTTGGAAATATAAGGTTTTAGTCGATGATTCCCTTTAAACATCCCTCTTTGGGTTCCTACTTTATATGGTAGCTCGTAAAAATTATCAATCTCACTGAAAACAGTGAAGCAGTTGCTATCACTGCACATAAAACCCTGATGTGGTTTTATTGTCAAGCACCCCCGTCCTTGAATACGACAATTGGAATTAGCTACCACCTGGGGCCCTACAATGATGACTCATCTAGGGTCCAAACTATATTATCGAAATAATTTTGTTTTTTTCGTAGTAGTAGATCGATTAATTCATGATTCGAAATTCGGTCAACAATCAATAATAGAAGCGTGTTGGAGAAAGTTGGGGTGAGCGGCAACAAAAATAATGATTATTAGAAATAAATGATAGCCAACTAGATCGTTACCAATTCAATTCGGGAATGTTACCGAATTGATTCATAAATTACGTATTGAGCTTAATTGGAACATTAGGACCCTTACGAATTGAGATGGTAGCGTACAGGTACAAATTGTGAATAATTGAGTCAACTAAATTGTCCTTTATAGTGTGCTTGTTTTCCTTCACCCCCTTACAATATTCAATAATGACAATTAGATGAATTTTCTTATTAACTTACTTATTTGGAATGTAATTAAAGGGAAATCCGACAATAATATGTTTGGGTTCTTCTATACCAATGAAAAACCAATTAAAAGCCAATCGCTTACAGTTGGTGGAGCCCATTAGGTCCTTCTAGAATGAATTGCAAATGGTTTTAGGGTCCCTGATGCGCTTACAACGGCAATATCAAACGCACTACTACGATCCCTAATTATGTAAAACCAACGAAATTTGATTATAATGAGAGGGCGTGAAATGTGTAGATAGACGATAATGATCATATTATGCGTGCAAGCATGCCGGCCTACATATATAACATATACATTATTATTTTAAGAAAAATATTTTTTGGGTTACTAGAAGTTTACATAATAAGAGGCCCAATTTTCAAATTGTAGCTTATTATTGAAGAGATAGACGATTTTGGACTAGTGTTATACTCGCAGGAATTGTGACAGAATGGGGAAAACCTGAGAACTTTATGAGTAATGTAGGGATTTCCCCCATTTAAACAGAAACACAACTATACTATATATATATTTAGAGTGTGGAAATAAATCAGGTGTGTAAGTATTGTATATGGTTATTATTTGTGCGGGACAATTAATAATAAAAACTGATTAAAAAGCCATCAAGACAGTTTAATTAAAGTGCTGTCTCCAGCAACACCAGTCGAAGGTGGCAGCTGAAAAACACCCCAAATTAATTGTTTTGATGAACATCCTATGTAATTATATCGAAGCAAACACAACCCTCTACTACAATTGACATTTCATCATCCCCATATCATCGCTAGAATGATTATTTCTAATTGTGGAATAATTGCGGACAATAAGTCGAACAAAATTCAATCAATTTTTATTCTATAAATTTTTTTTTTTATTGTGTGTAATTTGTAAGGGTGGCTTGAACGTCTATAGTTGTAATTCATTCCAACACTATATATAGCTCCCAGTCTCAATTCAACTACTATACTATAGCATATATATATTTCGCAATTTGAATATCCTCAGCCCTTACTATTTGTAGACCGTCGTTGAATTTAAAATTTAATTCAAGAGCCAATAAATCGGAAAACGGAAATGCTCAAATTGGATTGCTGGTGAAATACCGAAGAAAAGCTTACTTTCGAGTGAAATCGCGCTACCGTATGCACTTTTTCCACTTTGATATAGTTTAGGGTTTTTTTTTTTATAACTTTCACAAATCAAATCATAACGGCCTAAAGTTGTAATGATTCCAATTACATTATAGAATATTGTTGTATTTAAATCATAATTGATGAATAGTTGAAGTTTAATTGTGAATATAGTTATATGAGTTGGAATATTGAAACAATCAGGCGAAATTGTCGATAAAATTCTAGTTTGAAAGCAACTACTGAGACATTAATGTATTCAACTAAATTGGAATAATCGATTTTTCCATTTCATTGTCAAGTAATGCATTAAGGACACGCCTCGGACTGGATAATGTTTTATTCAAGATCACAACGACAGATTAACCAAGTTGCTTTCTAATTTCCACGCCGAAATTTTTACATTCTCTCTATCCTTTAAAACCTATCATAATTCATTAAAAAGTTGTTTGTTTTATAAATTAAAACAAATCTCTTACTAAACCAACAACAACAACAACAGCAATATTAATTAAATAGTGAGCAAACAATGCCCGTATGTGGATTAATGGCTCGTTAACAGTCACGTCCACGATAATAACTCATTATCACTTGACTAACATTAGAAGTAACCAGTTGAGTTGTTTAACAAACACTAAAGTGAAGACTCCTCTTGTATATTGTATACAGGGTGTTTCACGACTACAGTCAGTTAAACGAATTTTGACAATATTGTCAATTCTAACGCAATTTCGGCTCTACCGGAAACTTACACCAATTTGGTATTTTTGAGTTCTAACTCAATTTTAGGCATACTTTTATCAGTAAGTGATTTACCGAATCTCAATGGATTTCAAGAAAATCGAAATTCTCCAAATTTTTTTCTTCAAATGGCTCTGATGATTCACGAAAAATTGATATTGGTTTTCTGATAAGACCAATGAATTTGCACCATTCTCATTCCACTCTCATCATACAGGTTGTCCTCTGTACATTTTTGAATTTATTTAAAATAATGAAGTTGAATGTACAACTTCCATAACAAAATTTTGAATACTGTCCGAGATTCGTCTAACTAATGGTAGTAGTGAAACATCCTGTATAGGCGATAAATAGAGATAGATATATATAGAGAGAGAGAGAGTTTAATAAATCCTCTTGGCATGTTATCTACTAGTAAACGTTGCATGCATGCATGGATGCATGACATGCCAACTCCTTACTAAACTTACAAACAATATTTAGTTAACATCGGAAACTTTGATAACTTTAACACTAAAGATTCCCTTCGAGGTAACGTTTCACAATATACAACATTAATACCTATAAGTTAAGTTGACACTAAGAGGGTTAATATATGAATTTGTTTGATGTTAGTAGAGCGAAGAACACTTTGAGTAATTAGCTTAAGAGCATCTTTGTATTATCCTGGAGCTTTTTAGCGTTTCTTCATAAAAGTTCCATCAACCATATAAGCAATTAATTTATTGAACCTATGCATATAGAATATTAGAAATTTATGTATAATTCGAAGATAATAATTATTGTTTTGGGTATTGTTACAGGTGGCAATCAAAATAATTGACATCAATCAAATTAAAGAAAAATATATTGTGAAGAATCTCTACAGAGAAGCTCGAATTATGTCGAAATTGAACCATCCATGCATCGTAACTCTATTTCAAGCTATACGGGTAATTGTTTTATTTCTTTATAATCAAAAATTTAAAATTCTAAAAAGTAACTAGTAATTGATATTTCAATAGAATTCGTTCTATTTACTATCGATCTGTGATTTCCCCATATATTTAATCGTAATCGATAATCATATTAACTTGAAAAAGTTCGAGATATAATTCCTATAGTGATGAATAAGTCTGGAAATATTCAGGATATTTCCACGAATTTGATATTTCTGATATTGAAATGTAGATGTGAATTCAATCTGATTTCGAAATTTTCCTTAAAAGGATGTTTCTTTTTCCTCGATCAGTTGGAAAATTGATTGGAAATCTACTAAACGTATAGAATTTGGAAAATTCACTATAGGATTTAAGTCAATCTTGGACGGGAAATTTCGTCACCAGAAAATTAATAACTCATCAACAGGCTAGGTTTTTTTTTAGAAAATCGAGTTTTTTGAAAATTCAAGTAAACGGGGAAAATTGTTCAATTGACTTATAATTCGATTCGAATAGAGTTGAGTCTCTAGAATTTTCCCCATTGATATTATAGTCAAATAAGGGTGTATATACCAAGATTAGAGACAAACACCACCCAAGGCGCTAACATATTAAAGTTTATAGTTATGCCGGTAACATTTATCCACTATAATTAGCCATAGATCATAGGCAAATGCGTACAAGACCATCCCCTATTTTACAGTTTCAATAGAATATCCACCCAGTTTTCGGTTGTGGATGCATTATTGATGTTGACAGGGATAGAAGCTGTTACTGAATAACCCCAAAATTACGCATCAGATGTTCTAAGCTGGCAACAACCCCCTTATACAACGGTTATATTCGCATTTTATATAACATCCATCATAGTTGTTGTTGTTGGTTTACGATATGAATGATTATTTAAATAAATATTACATTATATTCGATTTTAATTTGAATGAGGAGGTGATAGAGGAAATGGTAAAAATGTAATAAAGGTGAAATAAATTGATTAATTGGGGCAAATACTGGATTATTTTCGGGGTGTCAATTAGCTGATTGGATGTTTACGAATTCAGGTAGAATAAAACAAAATGGTCGGCATACTTTTTCTTGATTAATCCAACAAATAAAATAGTCTATTTTATGGTATAAATCGTATAAAAAAACGACTTAACTCGTAGAACTAATGTTGAGTCATCAATTAATCGCCATATATTTGAGAGAATTGATCGAAATCTTTGTCCCAAATCTGACAATATTTGACCATTAACAATGCAATAAGAATTTCAACGTCGACAAAAGATCAAAGTACCGAAATAGTATTCGTGAAATCTCTCAAGTTGAGATTGTTAGTACGATCACTTCTAAAACTACCCTTTTACTCAACTTTATCCTCTCACACCAATCAAATTCTTGAAAGTGTTTCGAATCAAGATACACGATTCGTTCAGTTGTTATAACTTTGACTTTTTGCACATACAATCATTTATTAAATGGAAGAAATGCAAACGATAAAGCAAGATAGCTATACTGTATATAACTATTTAGTTAATAGAAGATAGATATATGTATGTTATATATGTATATATACCGTTGCTGAAAGCAACGATCGCTTTTATGGGAAAGGGAGGATTAATCAAATCGAGTCGTAAGCTCGACGGCTGTCAGAAGACATGTAAGGCGATCCCGAAACCGGGACACCCCCGGGACTGAACGTAATCGCATACCCGTGATGGAACTCATCACAGTCAAGAAGTATAGTTGAAGAGATGAAAAGGGAGAGACTTATATATATATATATAGAAGGCATTAAAGAAGAGATTCTACTGTCGTCCTTCTTCTTCATTCGTTGATGTGCGTTTTAATTCGGCACTTTCAATTTCGCATCTCTCGCCCCATTCCCGTTCGTAATCTAGCACCAGGGGACACCACCATCCTATACTCAAGATTCATTATTATACCAGAGAAATCACTGGGCGAATGAGGGTGTCAGAAAATCGATATTATCATTCAATATCTTCATCTATTTAAAATTGTACGATCATTTTTGATAATATTTTTAATAATTCTTGACATATAAAAATACAATGTTTCTTTACAATTATATGGTAAATTTCTCAGTTGCGATTGTTATTTTCTTAGTGAAATTTCACGAACGAGATCTCGGATATCCCTTAGAGAATTCCCTATATAGGGTCCTTATACAAACTCCCTCATCTGCATTATGTTTTCAAATTAGCTTTTCCAATATTTCCCTGTTATCTCTTTTTATTTATATTTTCGTATATGTTAGATCCAATTTTCTTACTGTATGAATTTTAAAATTTATTACCTGTCGAACTAGAATTCCATCAACTCGATTTTTCATCAACAATAAACAATTTTTATTATCAACTTAATTCATATAGATAAATGAATGACCGTTTTTTTTCATTAAATTGGATTATTTCGAGTGCATCATCATCAAAACGAAAATAATGAAAAGCAATAATATAATAAAATGTAAGAAGACATTTTTAACTATCAACAATTTATTTTAGTTGACTTTTAGTTATAAAGCTTTATGGTTTTGTTGTCATTAGTTAAATCTATTGCTTGTATATGTCAATTTGGTTGAGGACCGGAAAACAAGGTTACGATGCCGTAAAATCGACAAAAAAACAAAAAAAAAAAAATATGTTCCAGGAGACTATTTTTAATCAAGAATAATACGTACGGATAATCAAGTGGACAATTCGCAAATTTATATTGCGCAATTCCAGATTTATGTTCACTATTAGAAATCATGTTTTTTCGGTTTTTATTATATCAATTCAATTGATTTATTGGTAATAATAACATATTTTGATTATTTTTGAATTTAACAACCAAATCAATCTCTACAAACAATCAATATTGAACTATAGCTTTTGTATAAAGTAATCAAGACTTATATACGACATTTTACAAAGGTTTAGGTATTCGAGTTAGCCGGGCGATTTTACAGCATCGTAAACGAAATTTGGGTATATATACAGATAAAAGGGGTCTTGTCGTTAGTTGTAGAATAGAATAGAATCCCAATAGGGAAATGTCCAATACAACAAACAAATACATTTCAGTAGAGATTTTAATCCTTTGTTAAGCTTTGAGATAGTTTTACAACAAGATAATAAGCCACGATTGTAAAACAGTTTACAATTCAAGATATCATTTTATCTTAATCTAAAATAATAGAATAGAGAAAGATAGAAATGGATTTACATTACAATAACAGTAAACTATTTAAATAAAATATTCGTTAATTAACGACAACTCCTGGAAACCTTCTAGCTAAAACTCGACCCTTTACTTTGTTAACATATTAATTAACTCAAATAGACTCTAGCTTGTCGTTTTACTGTTTGTTTATTGTAAATGTTTCAGTTTATATTTTTTTTTCTTGTTTGATATTATTCTATTCTCAGATGCCTGATAATGTATATTATTTGGTTACTGAACTGATAGCCGGCGGTGATCTTTGCTCTTTTATCATTGGACAACGTTATGGAAAATTGGAAGAACGCCCAGCTAGAATTTATGGACGACAATTTGTTTCGGCTTTGTCGCACATGCACGGCTTCGGAATTGTTCACAGGTAATTAACAATATTGTTCCCAAAAAAAACGAGAAATTCAAATTATCAATCTAGATTTTATTATAAAATAAAAGGTAGCTCGATAGCTCTCTCATCAAAATCTCGACAACTAAACCATATAAAAAGACAGTAAAATGTCAGTTTGGAGCTGATAACTTTTCCCTTTGAATAGGTCCTTGACGATCGATATTGTCGTTATCCTTCTCTCTTTTGTTTTTTTTTTTGTTTTTTATCTATCTCTATTTATTTTCGTCGTGTTTAACTTCTAGTTCTCTCTTGTTGACAGATTTTGTTTGGAATCTATTCTCACTAACCGAAAACTTGACAACTAGTTTTTTTTTTTTTTTGTATTTTCTATTTGTTTACCTCTTTTAACAAATGTGCTAGTATAAAAGTCGATTTTTCGACTTTTTGTCTAGTTCCATTAGTTTAATTCGGTATTAAAAAAGGGCACATCGTAATAATATCGAGCTATTTCTAAATATATACAATATTAGCCAGACTTTGTTCCATTCACTTGTATTTTATTTATGCTAGTGCAACATTTTCGATAGTACAACAACATCTAGGATAGTAACTTTTATCCAACAAGAGCTAAAGTGGATTCTGGCTCCTTTTATCCGAAAAAGCAAATGTAAAGATTGGAAACAATAAACATTTCGTTTTACATTCAAACTATTACATATTTATAGTTGGAATTGTAACAATTTTTATAAGTCCTTCAAATCGACATTTCTTTTATTCGAAAGTAATTCTTATTCAAATATAAATCTGAAAAGTTTTGTGTTTCCATCAACAATATAAGTAATTAATTTAAAAAAAAAAAAAACTATAAAAACTCGACAACTATCTCTCTTTTTATTTTCGTTTAATTGCGGTCGAGTTTGACGACTAAATTAGTCCTGTCAGAACCAACAACGGGAACAAAAAAAAATCAAACAATTCACCAAATCAAGATGATCTTTTCAAGCTGTAATTATACGAAAATTCTGGGTTAATCAATAATTCCGTTTTTGTAGCGATCGATTATTAAATTACGCGAGATAAATGGTGGATGCGCCCGGCAATCATAAACACGTACACATCGAAATTCCAGTCGGATAATAAAGAAAATCCGTATCGTTGATTGGGGAACGTGTTTTTTTTTTTAGGTTTCATTCCAATTAATCGCCCTTTTAGTTTCGATTTTGTTCGGCTAACATTTCAATCACACCATCAATATAGATGTTTAACGTTTTAATTTTGATGTTTCGACTGTTATACGGAAAAATCCTAATTCATAGGACATTAATCAATTTGACAAGCGTCCTTGTCGTTGGCTGTTGATCCAAATCCGTTGATAAATTAATCGAATTTAATTCGCCTTCCGGCGACTTACTCAAAACTCTATCATTATCTCAAACTGAAACTGGAGCGACGATGATGGAACGGTTTTTCAAATTCGGTAAGATATGTATACGGAAAGAGGAAGAGAAACAGAGAGAGGTAGTGATGAGGAAGAGAAAATTGGAGAAGTTTCAAGGGAGGAAGAAAAAAAATTGCGGAAAAGAGAACGAGGAGGGAAAAAAAAAACTAAATTCAATCCCATCCAATTATACGGACGCTTTGCCGACTCGCGAAACTTTATCGGCTCGTTTGAATACTAAAATATTTGTCAAGCAATCCATCAAGTGAGCGTTGAAGGGGGCGCCTTGCCAAGTCAACTAGGATATTGAGAAGATGATGTTCAACCAGGAACCAATTGATTAAAGATATAGTAGTATATAAGAGAGGGGAAAATTACAAATTTCACACATATATCGATTGAATACTCTCAATAATAATATAACCGATTATTATTAATGTAATTAGAAGTTTACTTTGTAGATAGGGAATGGTTGACGTGGAATATTTGGGTTAACATCACAAACGTCTAACTCTAGTCGGGTTATTTAGGTAACTATTTAGTTAATGATATTGGTCTTTGACAGTAATGAGGAACGAGCTGACTATTGATGTTTGGTAAATATGTATATAAAGGGAAATTTCGAGAAAAATCCGTTACAATATTGATCAAAGACTAAAGAGAATAGAAAATGAGAAATCGAAAAATATCAAAACAATCACATCCACTGAAAAAAGGCAATATCTTGTATATGACATCCAGACAATGTCCAGTTCAAATATATAATTTTATACAGAGATATCTGTATTTGTCAATTCGTCAGATTACAGTAATTTTTTTTTTCTTGTATTCAAACAACCCCTAGTTGGGTAAGTTTATTGGATATGTTCGCTTAAATAAGGCAACATCGGATTCCTATTGAAATATCTGTACGTTTTCATTCACTAGACTCGTTCAAGGAAATAAGTTTTACTTTTCTGAATTCAACCGAAAATTCAGTTGAAATTGTCAACAGTTTTCGCCTCCATCACCACAATCCAACTGATTTATTTCATTCAACATTTTATAGAAATCTATCTTTCTATATATATCTTACTTTCTCTTTTTCCTAGCTATTTATCCATCTATCTATTCTATTCTATAAGATATTGCAATGCATCAATGCAAAAATTCCAACAATAGAAATAGACCGGAAACCAGAAGTTGGATCTTCTTTCAAATGGACGCTTCCTTTTGCCTATAGCGATAGCCTTCATTTATTCAACCATAAGGGCAAAAAAGACGAAATTATATTAGAAAAGATTCTCGTCTGTGAAGTGAATTTATTTGAAATTCGTCGATTTCAATCACTATAGATTTATGTTGTAAAAATGGTGGAGGCGCCGGGCGGACTTTATTATTTATTTGTTGTGCAATATTTTCTTCTATTGAAATATTCTAATACAATCGTATGTAAAGGATTTTAGTTGAAATTGGCCTTTGTCAATGTCCGGAACTTAATTCGGTGCTGCTTGAAAGGTTTTGTAAATAAAATCGTCGCAATGTCTGGCATACCAATTTCATTAAAGTGGATGTACAACAGTTATTGGAAATGTACATTTATTTGTTTCTCTAAATTTATTTATTACTATTGGATATTTTATAATGATTTTGGAACATTTATATCGAATATTATCGCTTAAAATGGGGGATTTTAAAAACAAATATCTTTTAGAATCCAGTTGGAACATTCTTTGAATTTACAGTGAGATGGAAACTTTTAAAATTCTAGCATAGAGTTTTGGTTGTACTGTAAATTCAAACCACGAAACCAATTCAGCGTATTATCAACACAACTACAGGAATCCAAGCTCATTTCAGATTTATCGAGCATACATACACAACACCTGTGACAAGGTCTGTTGAAATAACCACCAAACAAAATGAACTATAGCCGGTAATCTAGAATATAAAAAAATTTATAACCAACACAAAATGTGATTAATTTCAGTTGAGCGTGATTTTTTTCGTTTTCTAGTGTTGAATTAATTGTTAACAATAATGTTGAAGACATACTAGTAAACTATCCAACATTACTCCAAAACTTCTCTATCACGCAAAACTACTTTGTCAGAATCGCCCTTATATACGAACATGTTCTCCTCTAACAAACAAGTTTAATCTGGAATATGCGGCCATCATGTACATTTAAACCACCAAATTGCGTGCACCCATCGCTTAATCAACTCTTCCATCCACATCCTTCCCGAAACGTTGATAATCGCCCAGTTTTCATCCGGCTCACGCGCCAACATTCAGCCAAATTCCCCACTTCGCCACTATATTATTACATCTTACATTTATCCAACATAACAAAAAATATGCCTCTGAATTTCATCGAATCGATCGTCTATAATACTAATTGAGAAATTTTAAAATTAAGAGTAAACTTCTACTGAAATGCTTATAAAATCGAATTAGAAGGTTTCCTGGTTGTGGAGTCGTATAGACTGATTAAGGACCTAACCCTTCTGATTGATTAACTCGGATAATTGCTGACGGGTCGACAGACAAATATTAACTTTGCGGAAAGGAGCCCAATTTTCATATCTATGTTATTTATGTTGGGGTTTTTTTTTTTTATTGATGTTTGTCCCGATTTATTCCACGTCCTTGCAATTCGAATTTCTTGCTTTTTGTTCCGATGAATCTAAACACTTTACATGCAGATTTAATAAGGAATCGCAATATTCCTTGTTTATGACGGCTGTTAAACCATGAATATATTCATAGAATTTGCCTTGGATAAGGACACGGTATTTTATACAATCCTAGAGTTTTGTGTTGTTTTTCACTTATTTTTTTTTGGAGTTCAGGTCGTCCTACATTTAGTCATATCTGTTTATTGTGGTATTTGAGTGCAACTCACTATAAAATATGACAGTCTGGGATAAAGGATTTTGGCGCGACATTGCGACGTGTATAGTCGAATTTAATTGCTAATATATTCTAAAGATTTTGTCGATGGATGTTGGGGGGGTAATAAAATCGGGTTAAAATAGAACATGATTTGGATGATATTGTGAAAGGATCATCTAATCTGATTTGGAATTGTAATAGGAAGAGTGTTCGATTTTACTCCATTTCTTCTCTCTTCTATATAGGATAGATTTTTTTTTTTTTGATTCTTTTCTATTTTGTTCGCTCACACTCGAAAAACTAGTAGCCGATGATTGATGGATATGTATGGGAGAAGCGGATTCGACCGGAAGTTCCGGATGATTTGTGAAACAGCCCTAGTCCACGTATAGATATTATAGTTTGAAATGAAATACGTCGCCGGCTATCTATACGATCTTTTTTTCTTTTTTTTTTACAACATATTTCAGGTGAATGAATCCAGACAGTCATCATAATGGATGATGTTCGAGCTGTATTTCAAAAACAACAAATCTCAATATCCTCTTCACTATAAAATATTCTATTTACCACTCAAATTTACATTAAATGAATATATAGACAAATAGATATAGATAGAGAATGATTCGTCATCTTTGTCGGGCTCAATGCGAGCTTTACAAGTCAGACAGAGACCCAACTAGATTCCATTGAACTAATACAGAGTCAAAATTGTAGCTCTGTGAAGAGAAATTTTGTATTTATGTTCCTTATCAGTTGCTATTCGCTGAACTATTTAAAGGGTTATTCGATAGGGCCTTGAGAGTATTCTCGATAATTGTACTTTTTAGAAATGTAAATAATTCTGATAGACTTGCTCGACTTTAAACCGTTTTTAGTTCAATAATATTAGATAAGAATTGTCAAAAGTTTTATAACTAAAAGTTAAATGTTGAAAGTTTTAATGGAGATGGTGGCTGAGTGTTGTGCACGTTAATAGCAAATGCAAATTCTATAAAAATGACAAATCAGTGAATTTTAAGTAGATTTCAACACAAATTAAACACGATATATTCTACAGATTAAATTACAACTTTTTCAATTTGATAAATTCGTAAGAGCAAACAAAAAAAGAAAAAAAGAGGCGGCGACTTTGATTAATTAAAAATCGCTATCTTTCTATCAGATAGAATATCACCTGATCAGTTGTGCCGTTTTGTTAGATGTCGGCAGCTTCGGGGGCGGCTCCAGTTGACCGCTTGCTGATAGATGGCCACCAACGGACTTTGCAGCCATTTTATTTATTGTTCATTTCATTTGGGGAGTTCGTGATGAATGTTCAACCATGTATTACTATGTCGTTGCAACAGTGGACAGCTTTATTGGCAGATCTCGACCAATGTTACCCAAACTTTAAAGCTGAATTTATTCCAGCCGGATTGCATCGTTCATGGTCAACAGATGTGATTGCTGGACAATCGGTACACAAATAATTGATGGTTTTGTTTCAATTTTTTTACCATTTGTACCAACATTGTAGTCGTACAATTGTGTCACAGTCGAAAAAAATCTTTCAACTGAGACACTCTGTATATGTCGTTCCGACTACATTCTTTATTCATTATCAACATTATTATTGTGCAGGATTTGTTAATTTTTATTCTAATTAAGGAACAATTCATAGTGTTATAATAAGATTTGTGTAGAACGGTTGTATTTTGATATAGGGCCCCCTTTTACATTTTCATCTTTGTTGAATATTAATCACCGTTTTGTAGGAAGCCGATGTTCAGTTGGCAATCGAATAATTTACGTTATATCTACGAAGAACTTGTGGGGATTTGGTGAGCTTTAAAGCTCTGACGCGTGTTCTAGCAACGTAGCGAGCGCTGTTAAAGCAAAAGTGGAGTTATAAATGTCTAAAACGAATTTGGCTTCAATTTTACAGTGCAACAATTTTCTCGTCTCTCTCTCTCTCTCTCTCTTTCTCTCTTCAATATAACATTTAGATAAATTTCTATTCTATTATAGAAAAAATTCCAATAATTTGATAATCATAAAGGGAATAGTATTATTATTCTATTATTATAGGTATATTTACCTTGAAATATCGAGCCACGTTCAGTTATCCCTTAGAATTGTGAATAGAAGGGAATGAAATGGATGCGCGTATTCATCATCGAAACCCGACCCTCCCATTGTGTGTTCTTATCTACTTCCCAGCGAGCCTCAAGTTCGTATTTTCTGAATAAAAGAACTGTAAGAACAAGGGGGCCACATCAACGATGAAGAAGAGAAGAAAAAAAAAAGTTTCGGACGTGTTCCTTAGTAAATATACCGACAACTTAGATATTGATTGTTCTAGAAATGTGATGACAGCTTATCCTTTATAATTACCAAGTTTCATAAATGATGATGATGATGATGGTTTCCACTTTACAAAGAAACATGATTCTTTTAATTTTCTCCCATTTTATTCCCACCTATTAATCATAAAATAGAAAGAAAATCCACAATTTATTTAATTTATATATATAGAAACGTATTCTTTGACCTATTTCGTTTCAAAAATTAAATTAGTTTCATTTAAAACGTATTTCCGTTTTGGGGGTCAAACAATTGAACATGCATCATAAAAATTGAACTAATCGATGGAAATTCGCCACAATTGCAAACTGGCTTTTGCCGATTTCCAACAATTATCTAGTCTAATTCACAAATTTCGATGGAATATGATATGATGGGAATTGACAATTTTCCGAGAATCCACTATTAAAATATCTATGATCTATATGTATTTCCACCAGTAAAACGAACTAGGAGCCAATTTCCTGTCTGGTGATGTACTTTCCACGACCATCATCATAGATAACATTCAGTTTATTTGATAGTTGACTGTCGAAAAGATCTAGTTTGATATTTTATTTCAATTTTTTTTTGATTTGTACAATTATTTTGGTAGCGTTCAAGATAGAGTTTTGTTACGTTTATCAATCAAAATAAATCGTTTCCGTGAGAATAAATCCGGATGATGGTTGGGTGTATATTACGGAAGTTGGTAACATTTTCTCCGACAAACAAGGTTGTTGCCGGAATACGTGTTTAGCACTATGAATAGATCGTTAATGTTGGTCGAAAATCAAAATTAGACGACTAAAGATAATTAGCCGAATTTTTAATATAATAATAATAGTTTGTTTTGGGTTATTACTGTTGTTATTTA
>JAZBGZ010000112.1:62581-76916 GCA_037414795.1 Stenodera caucasica | reverse complement strand
CGGTCTAGTTATCTGGTTGAATTTTTACAGTTTTTCTAATTCATTACGTAATCTACTATGTAATTAAGCTTGAACTCTTAAACACAAAATATAAGGGTTGTAAATTTCCAATAATTATAGAAATAGGTTGTTCAATAATAAAAGTCGCTTGACGGTGCCTATAATGCTTATATGCTTGACGAAAATTCAAGCTTAAAACTAAATACATTATATTTAGGTGGTTGATTTATTGATTTTCGCAGATCTCACAAAGACTATTTCGTAATCTAATTATTAAGAAAAATATTTAGACATAACATTTATTTAGACTAATTACCGTTTTGATAGTTAATCATTGTCCTCTAATGTCAGTATGATTGATCAAAAAAACAACAAAGGTGAGTTGAATATTCTATTTATGGTCAGTTTTTCAAATAAACACAATTAAATTGGGGTGTCACCTTCAGGAAACTAACAATAATGAACCACCATCAATATAAGCTGTCATTTGAACAAACAGACAAAACGAATATTCTCGGTCGTCCATGACGCTCCCATTAAGCTCTTTTATTATATCTCATATTATGGCCGTGATAAGAACAATACCATCAAGAATAGGGGCCGAAAGAGAACTCTAGTCGACAGACTGAAACTTTCAACAACACTTGATGAGTGGTGTGAACAACGACAACAAAAAAAAATAAAAATGCCATCATATAGGAGATATTGCTGACGAATAATATCCCTCTTACTGAAATTGAATAAAAAACAAAAAAAAAAAGAAAAATTTCAACGTTGAAAATTTATTATTCATCAAAAGATTTAATGATTGGGTCTTAAGTAAACACAGTTGATAATCACTTTTACCGAAATTAAGTCGGCTGAGAGAATTACGAACTTCAACAGTAAAGTAGGAAAAAGTGGATTCAATATTGTTAACATGAGAACTTGGCAATTAACTTGAAAAGTATTGATTTGTAGGTATAATCGAAGGTTTTAATTTTTTAACAGTTCTGGGAGCTTGTTTGATTGAATTAAAAATTAATGATTGAAAATAGAGAAACATGTAAGTGTGATTTATAAGAATCATAGATTACAAAGTTGTGTGTTATAAAAGCCAATTTTATAAATTGATAAGGTTGTGGCTTCGTCTTGCATATTATATTAACCATAGTCTCCATTAATTTGTCGCCTGATTAGAAGATTTTGATTCAAATTCTAGATGAATTATGTAAAAATTAAAAATTATGATTGCTATTCTCCCTTGAAAATATAAATCTTATTACTATTATTTGAATTTCGTTCAAATTAATCACAGCGATAGTGTATTGTAGCAATTAAGAGTTGGATATGGAACAGTAGAACTATTCTATGAGATAATAGTAATGTCAACTTGAATTCTACTAACGTAATTGGCAGCATAAACAATTCCCTTGCACAATTTAGAAAATTCGTATCGTTATACTAATCTCGTATTGTCAACGCAAATATCAAACAGTACTTTTATTATTTGTACGCCCTTAATAAATGTCGATCAATAAGTTTTGTTGATACAAAATCGACAACGTTCAGTGTTAAATTGTCAATGATGCGATTGAAATTCTATGTCGTTCTATCGGACATTCACTAACATTTTTAAGTATAGTTCGGCACGAAAAAAAAATTTCAGAAATAACATCGTCTTTTCGGTTGACCATTCTATCAAAGCATCCGCAATTTAACGCTTCCACAAACATCATCTATTTTGAAAAACCGAAGGTCCCCATCTCACGTTCACAATTCTGAAAGCGCCCAAATATGGATTGAATAATATATCGATCCATAATTATCGAAGTGAAAGTTTCATTTTGTCCAGATATCATTTATAAATAAATATATAATATAGATAATAATAGAACAAATCATGAAGTTTATTGTTATCATTGGCCTTTACGTCAACGGATATTGTGTCACGCCCTGTTAAACACACCTAAAACGGAATAGCGAATGGCATTCGCTTATTCTTTAATCAACTATCTTTTCTTCAAGATAATGATTTTGTTTATTTTGCAGATCATTTAATTTCCACCCTCTTCACAATGTAGTTTTATTTTTTTTTGTTGCCGAATTTATCGATAACAAACTGTATTAAACTTTCATCTAATTCATTTTCAGTTTGTTGCAAATTATTAGAGATAAAATTCATGAGTTTTGGAATAACTAAAAGTTCTAAATTTGCAATCAACTGTCATGCTTTTAGTAAAATCTGTTAGCTCATAATTTTTAATAGACCAACTTATTTAGTTAATTGAAAATTTCTAAGGTAATTTTTGAATTTTTTGGAAATTTTTCAAAATAATAAAATAGAATTGAAAAAAACGTCTAAACAGTCTTAATATATTATTATTAAAAATAATTAATGTCAAGCTTTGATCTCGGCTTCTATAGAGAAATCGTAAACATATAATTTGTGACGGTTCATGTTGCATTTTCGGTTTATTAAAATTCTTTCAGTTCCACATGAAAGACGCTAATTTTATCACTGTCGACTGTAAATTATGACAGCACATGCGCACATTTAACGCAATTAACGAACATTTGTCATCGTTAATACTTTCGCTAAGCCTATTCAGGTTTGAAAAGCTCGAATCAAATGAAAATTCAATCGTACTAAAAATTTTGTTACTCTCATATTCACTGACAGATACGAATATGATGATAACTTGATAACAGATGGACAAAAAAAACACAAAAATTGGGTGTGGTATTAAATAGGTTTTTCTTTCAATATTATAGAGTGCCATTGTGGATTTTCACTAAGATTTTCTACTAGCTGGATAAAGTTTACTCACTTTCTCTATGAAATTTTATCTAAACGGTTACGTTACCGTAGGCCGTCAACGTGATAGATAAATATCGAAACGAAATCTATCCTTTGGATGTTTTCTTTTCGTTTTTTCCCTTCTTCAAATAACTCTCGGGTCAAGTTTGTGTTCATCTCTACCTAATCCATGCATTCCAACGTTATTGTTTCGCTTCAACTATCGACATTCTTGTGAGAAAACTGAGATGACCTACTCGCTGTTTTTATTTCTTCTACATTTCATCATCAGCGTGTTCTACTTTTATTCGTTCTACGAATCGACAAAGCCAACACATTCTAATTGCACAAGTTAATTGCTTTTTTTCAAAAAAATAAACTCACCTCAAGCCTATTCTTGAGTTGAGAAATAATAAAAAGCCTATACAAACAAGAAAGGAAGTTTTTAATCTATTCCGGACGGATATAATTGAACTTCGAGTCGAAACTAATTTTACTAATCTTTGTAAAGTTAAATTATTTTGCATTCTATTTAAATATAAATCAAAATTTAAAAGTAATACCGTTTATTTCTACAAAAATAATTGTCTTTAACAAAATTAATTGCATCAATTTATTTTTATTATTTGATGGTGGTTGCAGTCACTGAAAGTGACTGATAATTTTTTTCGGGGGACGAATTCGAAGTTGGACTTGAAATATTACATTTCTCGAAAAACAAACAAAAAAATAACGTGTAAATATAGGGTTGGTATGTTCGTTTTTCAAATACGGAACAAAGTTGGTCAGATACAGTTTCCTGACGTTCTTTTTTTTATAGATTGTAAAAGTAGCCAAATTGAAAAAGTTGGACAGTTGAAAACATCATAAAATTCGATCAATAGATGCAAATAGTAACATTACATCTTCATAAAATAGAGGAAGAAATAGTAATTTCAAATATAATATACAGAAAAATATACAAGAATCTTATATACTCTATTGAGTTCTGTTTGAATATTGGGAAGATTTTATTATAAAAAATAAAAAAAGTCGTATCGATCATGTGTAAGTAGTGCAACCATAAATTTACATTTACAGATTGTTTGAAACTTTAGAATAAAGTTAGATAATCTCGTTTGAAGGCATTTCCATACTTCACAAGCATAAGTTTCTATCCAAAGCAATTTTATTAAACAAAACGGACACTTGCAACAATAAATTTTCTTAACTAACAACGACATGACAGGATAAATTTTCGTATGTTCGATAAGTTTTCAAAGTTTATCATCGAAGTTGTTATAAGAACGAAAAAGATTAATCTCGAATTAAAATTTAATTTGAAGAGAACCATCATTAATATCCCATTTTACAATTGTTTTCAACATAATCTCCTTTTTGATTCTATCAAGATTATAGAAGTCGTATAATAGTTGTAATTACCTTTTATCTAAAATGTTCAAGTTGAATTCTATTCACAGTTTATTTCCTTAGTTATTTTCGAAAATCTAATTGTAAGCTTTCTTGTATACGTCACATTATTTTTGATCATTTTCGTAGCGAAATCAGCGTCTAGCGAGAAATTAATTATAGAGAGTGGTGCTTCAATTATTCACAATAACATTGCCGATAACCACATTAACTAGTTCTCGACAAAAGGGCCAAAATCGGACCAAATTTCATTATTCTATACGTTTTCAACTAATATAAAGATAACTTTGATTTTTATTATTATGTCTTTCTCTATATTCCGGCAAGTGTCAAACGTCATTCTAGTTGGTTGACATACGTTTCTAATTTCTCATTGAAAAACTCAACAATTAAAATTCCATCAATGTCTAAATAGTCTAAGAAGTTGTATCCAAGATAGCTTGGTTCTCGTTTGTGTGACAATTTCAGTTGTAGTATACAAAACTCATTATTCTTTTCACTCAACAAACATTAATCAATCTGTACTAGGGTGTTTTTGAAATCAACCTTAATACCTTCTACTAATCGCCGAAAAAGTTGCATGTTTGTAATTTGCTGATGCGGGCATTGTGGTAATGACTTTTCTTTAACAGAAGAATGATATTCCATTTTGTATTTTTTCCTTAATTGACACAATTTTTTTCTTAATAGCATATAATAAATTATGATGATAACACAAGAAAATTGTAGATTTCTTGATGGCATATCATTATTTCCGAGTTGTCATAAAATAATCTCCGGTATATCAACCTAATAAGAAAACAAATTGATATTCTTCAATTAATAAAACAAGCAACAAAAAAAATATCTAGTTTAATAGTCGGAAGATATAGGGAGGAAAGACAATTTATATTTAACGTAAATGTTCGTATATGTGTGGAACGAACCGTACGGGTCCCATAAGCGAAGATAAGAATTTATTTTTTTATAAGGTTCGAAATTGTTTTATTCAAAGTCTTCCTCTATCAACAGATAAGCAGTTGTTTCCGGTAACTCTCTATGTGTCTTGCTTGATTGTCAAATCATTCAATAGATTTTATTGTATTATTTGTTATTGTTTTTTCTTATATTTTATAAATCTAATGACAAATTCTCAAAATACGATCAATATTTCGTTTATATTGTTAGAATGATCAAATAGAATGTTTTCCTGAAATTTCATGTTTTTGTTTCAGAATATCGACCATTTCCAGTTAGAGGAGGAGGTGAGTACACCTTTATGTTTTATATTAAAAACGACTACTTGTATGTGTGTGTCTGTGTTTTGGGGGTGTGAGGAAGGGTAGATAACAATAGGCTTTTGAATGATTATACGTCCGATTCAAGCATGGCCAATGTCCAACAATAGACGAATTTCATTGTTTTCTTGAATTTTGTCAGTAATGGGTTGTAATCACGTGATCGAAATAGGTAATTGCATCATATTATAGTAGGATCTGTGAAATATATTATAATCGATCTCTTGTTATTTTTATAAAAACTCTATAGAAATCGTAATTCACAACGTAAACGTCTATTATGATAATGTAATAACGTTTTCGGAATTTATTATTAGAAAAATAAAAATCTAACAATCGATGAAATCTCCATCAAAGATGTTATATTATTGTATTTCATCCAATAAATTGTTCTATTAAAAATAATATAAGCGATAATAAATAGTGATGTGTCAATTTGTGCGATGATTCTCCATCATTTTTATTGATTAAAATCCAGTACCGTCTTTTAATATATTTTTCTATCGAATTGTGCATATATTGCAATATGAACGGAACTAGATTACATAACTAATTGTTCCCTTAAGAATAATGGCCGACAATAACCTCATATTTCATTCACTATCACAACACAATTATCACAGGATATCGACTAGTAACAGTACTGTTTAGGGTATATTAACGTTAACAAATACTGACATTTCTTGATTGAACAAAGCTAGAAGCAATTTAGATATAACGCGACATCTCTACAATTTTACCTGACATCAAATGTAATTACAACGATATAATTATATTTGTTAAAATTGGATTTTTATTAACACGCAATTCATAACTCTAGTTAAATAACATTGTTCAATTATTATATGTATTTCATAAACAAAATTATTTTAGATTATACTATAATGTTTGCAATTTTCCTATTCATTATAAGGGTTGACGACCTTTGATATTATTCCAACTAATTATTGACACTGTTACTTGGAAAATTGCAATGAGTATAATTCTAATTGTAACAACTATACACAGGGCTACATTACGTGTCGATAATTATTGATTATTATCATTCGGAACAAGGGTCAATTTCACTAGCTACAGTTGACTAGTTAAATTCAACCTAATAAATACATTTTTTTCTCTCTCAAATATCAAGAAGAATCAATATTATAATCAATTTAGCTTGCAATTAGCTTACAATTTTGATGTTGTTTAAATCTAGTGGGTGTATTAAAGAGGGTGATTTTTGAATTTCCCATTTCCGTGTTTATGATTAAAATAGGTGATGCGTGTTTATAAGGCGTCAATTAAATTATGTCGCGTTCATTCTCAAAACGACATACACCTAAATACAGCAGATTTATTAGCTATTCATTTTCTAAAGTTTGTCATAAAATCTAAGGATAATTTATCATTATTAAAATGGAAATATATAATTATGATAGTGGTTTTATTTGGAGAATTTCCGTTATTTTCTATTTTTAAATTTTAATGTTGAAGATGACAGATCAATTGCGATACAAATACGAGTAAAGTTTAATGAGTTATTATGAGAGTTTAAAACTTTCTCTAACAATACGTATGTTGACTTATGACAACTTATCGAAGGATGGAATTGCACGTTTCACGAGCCTCCTCTATGTTACGTGCCCAAACTTCTCATCTAGATAAACCATATTAAGACTTTTTGTTAATGTTGTGGATTAGACTAGTATTATGAGTATAGCAAATTCATGTATAGTAGTGTTTTATGTGCAGGTGTTGTCCTAAAGAGTCATATTTGATGTTATTGCATTGTAGTGAGAGTGGTTGTAGAGTTTGGCGATAAAGCTGGTGAGTTTTTCATTACTGAGGACCCGACCGTTTCATCGCATGATTAATGAACACGCCAGGTCAACTGTGAATTTCTAACCCGTAGGCGGCCCGTTTTCACCGCATGCCGTCATAGGGCGTTAATGACTACACCGCCCTAGAGGAAACCGAAAAAATTCACCCCCTATCATATTTTAATTGACATATCGTTTTAATTTAACGCTTCTAACACGCTAACTATTCTAATACAAACATAATATTACCTATGTAAGTTCGATAATAATAATAATAATAATTGTTAAAATAAATAATATTGGTGTTAATATGGCATTAGATCACGTCCCATCTTTCACTATTAGCATAGATGTACGACTTTCCCAACCTGACTTCTCATCTAAACTTCATTGCTATGCATAGCTTTACGCCTCTCGTCTCTCGTGATACTCGCCCCGTTCTGCAATTATTGCAAAATAAGCCCGATATAAATTCGTTGCGCCTCGCCGATAATCTTTACGTAAAGTTTTTATTATAGAACATGATGTGCCAAATAGGGAGGAAACTTTTAAAATTATTCCACGAATCACTTACATATAAAATTGTTATATTATACAATATGAAATTTTTAAAATATCTTCGAAATGAAAATAAATATCTGTATAAACATACATATTAAAAAAACATAAAAATTAATCCCTTTTTACCCCATCTAACAATTTAATATAATCTTCGGTTTTGCATGTAATGGTGGAATTATGCAAACAGGGGTGAGTTCGTAATATAAAGCAATAATAACAAGCAACAACGTCTTGTACGAATCATTGATCTTTTACATTGTCGCAGCAATAATTTATTTCGTTTCATATTGCTGAGAGTATAAACGTGTCCATGAAAAATGAGATAAAATGTTATGCTTTCGAATTTTCAACGACTTTATTCAGATAAAGAAGACGACAGCTCGATTATGATAAAATCCTTTTTGGAAAAATTGTATCACGTAATTTTCAGTAACCGTTAGATAGATAACACCTGATGTTAAAACAGTATCCAATAAATAATTCAATTATTATCAGATACTGTTGAAATGATAGTAATTTATCAATTATTAGAACATTGTCGTTCTATTCAATTAAAGTAAAAGAATTGAAGTAAATTTTTCACAATTTCCAAATAAATGATCTGGAAAACTGTGCCAGTATCAAATAGACTTGAATTACAACAGAGAAAGAATTGTGTGCTTCAGTCAGAACTAATTGTTGGCAAGAATAAATTTCAGAAGGAGAGGTAGATGAATTTATATCTAGTTGGAAAAGGTGAAGTAAGATCAGGTCGATTCTCTCTCGTTAAATACCACTTTCAGTTGTAATTAGGGTAAGAGCACGTTTTATTTCAAAAGAAAATGAAACTGTTTCGTACGTACCAAATTCGTATAGTCGCCTTCATTAAACCGATCCTTAAATTTTATTACCGAGAATATAAAGCTTATTAAATTTTTCTTGCAACTCCCTAGTTTTATAAGCAAATGTTATTAAAACTATACATCTTTACGATAATTAACAATATTTTTCTCTAAAAAAAAATAAATAAAATATAAGTTTGAACTATTCGTATTCTTGTACCTAAAGTTGTGAAGTAATTGAAATATGGTTTAAATGGGATCGTGTTCTGTTTAGCATTGGTTAGTATCGTAAATTGAATCTGGTGAGATTAATAAATAGGTGGTTGGTTTTTGTAATGTCTAGGGACTGATGCCGCATTTATCCTGATTCTTAGTATGGTTGAATTTAAATCTATTGTCCTACTTTAGATTATAGTTAATTGTAGATTATGATCTTATTTTAACTTGTTAAATTCGAGAACAGTATAAATTTCAACGACTAGACAGACAGACGGACAAAATTTCAAAAGAAATCAAGATTTGTCGATTTATTTTTTTTTTCGGTACCGAATAAACGACTGAATACACATAGAAAAAAATATTGACAAACTTTCTGTATTGCTAAAGTTCGACATAGAAAAAATATTACTTTAGAACTTTGTTTTGATGATTTGGTATTTCATATTCTGTGGGCGTAAATCTTTTTATTATTGAATATAATAAAAGTTAAATCCATTAAAGTTACCTATAAATTAAAAGTTTAATTAATTAGATTGTTGTATTCAAATGTTTGGTAAATAGCTGATAGTTTATAGCTTGTTGAGTTTAAATAGAAATTGAAATATGGAGGTAATTGAATATGATTGTAAGTTCAAATTAGATAATTCTTGTTTATTCTCAGTTGATGACCAGGTGTTGAATGAACTAGATTTGTAATTAATAGATATTATCAATTAATTAAATACATGACAATTTACATAATAACAACATTTATACTATGCGTATGTGTAATAAATTCTAGTTGGTTATATTATAAAGTTTTATTTTCGAGAATTTTTTAGCAATATTATCATATATTTCACTTACATAAACAACGACTTGGAAGATTTTAAAAGTTTGGAGGGTGTGTAGTGATTTATTTCAACACTGGCACTGTTATACTTTGAAAAAGACCAGTTGTTCTAGCTGAAAGGCAACTTAAGATTAATGTCACTATAATTGTCAGCACTTTACTGTAGGAAATAAAAGACCAACTTTTTACACAAATTGTATAATTTTTTTCCTCTTATATTTTACAATATAGCATAGAATGTTGAACAAGAATTATTAATATTATTAATAATTTCTGAAGTTATAAATCATTTCAGTTTTAACTACAATGTTTTGTGAATTATAACATGCTTTTATTAACTAGTCTACATATTCTAGAAACTAGTTTACATTTCTATTTTCTATTTGAAACTATGACGGTATTTTAAATACAACGACAATTTAGTATCTATTAGCCTAGATAACAATTGCTTACCATATAAAACAAAGAGAGAATATCCTTGTCGACAGTAAATCTTCGTCTAAAATGCTACATGCAAGGTTTAATATATCGCCGCATTATTACATTTGCACGAAACGACAAGTAAATAAATACAAATTGATAGATGAACTTTTACACTTTACAAATTTATAATAAGTAACTCAATAATTGATGTATCACGTCTAATGCAAGTCAGAATTGTATGTGATATTAGAATGTCAGTAACAGATGTAGTGGTCACAAATCACTAAATATTGTACAATTCACTCACAATGTTAGTGTCGGTTTCAAATTGCTGACAATCAATCCAAATTCTTAAGATCAATTTAATTGAGGAAGTTGTGTAACACGCGAATAGGCCCCAGGAGAGATTATTTGCAATTTATATTCCATTTTATTAATAATTCAATGGACTTTAACTAGACTTTAAAGTTCTTCTCTTCTAGTCAATCTGGGATTTTCAGGAAATATTTTCATAATTGTACAGCATATTTTTTTCTGTTATGGCCTATATCTATGTATATCATCTCAAAAGGGCATAGGTTAATGTTAGTTTGATGTTTTTGCACCTTGGTAAATACTTCAATGTAAACATTTATAAAATTGATATGTTAGCTACACTGTCTATTTACATTCAATTCTTCAGGTTCGAAGTAGAATATATCATATTTATAAACTGGATATTATCCTTCAGAAAGTCTCATAAGGCAAAAAGGCTCGTTTTATCGATTACATTATATAACAAGTTATCCAATTTTCCGATCGACTTTACTAACAAAAGAGTGTTCATTTTTTCTGACTGACATGTTAATAATTTCAACTATCTTGTCAGTTCAATGTATCTCACTGTAAAATTTTTATTCTATCTCTTGCCCTAATTGCAACTTTTCGTGTTCATGTACTGCAAAATAAATCTATCTGTCTGTGATTATGTTGAAAGTTGATTTTACTATTTATCTCTCTCTCTCTATATTGCACTCATCTATATCTATATTTACATTAACTTTTGAATTTACTCTTTCCACCATTTTAACTACTACCTACAACTTTTAAAATACATCCGGAATGAACGAATACTTATGCAAATCTGATTTGAGTTCAACTTCATCTAGATGGACTAGCATCAAATTAGTTGAACTTGTTGAGCCTATTTCCAGTTTCGTTATAGATTTAGGTTTAGTTAAGATGATGATTTTAGAAGTGAATAGGATGGAATAAATTCTAGATGCTTTCTGAATTAGTGCTGAACTTTGCAATATACGAGGATTGAGGTCCAAGAATTACGGAAATTGAGTCAATCTAAATATAAAAATAATTTGTAAGAAGGCTTTTTCAATTGACGATCAAGTGATGAAAAATTCAACTCATTTTTGAGTATTTGCCAAAAGTTTCCCGTCATTTGATACTAGGATATATCATTTATTTATAAACAAATTTATAATTAATACCTACTAATTAGAGAGATATTTGAAAATGCGGTGTATTTTCTATGAATTTCAAATAACATTGTAAACAATATAATCGAACAGTGGAAAGTTTCAAATTTCCCTACCAAATGTATGTTTAATGTTTTTAGAAACATTACTGTCTGAAGTTGTAATTAAAATTGATGAAGTACTGTAGGTCTAATTTCCCCTTCAATTATCTATTGACGTTTTACTATGAAATAAGTATCATTTATATGTACTTCGATGACATTTTACAACATCATTGAATATTGATGGGACGATAATAAAACTGTCTCAAAAGCCAACACTATCTGGCACGTGGCTTTCGGGAAAACTTCCAACAATCATTTTAATAACTTCCTGCCGTTTAAAATTAATTCAATCTGGCTTATGACAACATAGTTTTTCCTGCATCATATAAAAACGAACATAATGTCTTTCCTCTCTCCATTCGTACCATTTAAATGAAATCAAAAGATTTATTCATTAATATTTCACATAATGTAAACGAATCAACCATAACTATTATATTATGTGGGAATTTTTTTTATCCGTTGTAGGAATAATGTAAAGTTTACGAATTGACTTTCGTGCTCACATTTTTCATTAAATTAAGCCCCTGGCCAATTTCAAACGTGACTTCTCCGCCTATCGCACAGCTCAAAAGCTCGGAAAGCTTTACAAGCTCATATTCGGTTGATTTTAATTGAACGAAATAAAGTGGTTTAATGGTAATGTGGAGAGAAGAAATTTCAAATGAATGAAAAAAAATCATATTTGTATGAATAAATCTATTTGTTTGATATGTTGACAAATTGGACTGATTAATAAACTTATAAATCATTAGATCACGAGCAATGAAGATGTTTCAATAGAAGTTGATGATGTATTGCTTTCATTACGTTTCCAACTCTACTATAAACTCATTGTAAAGTAGTAAATATCCGTGGCTTTAAGATGATGTTGATTTAATACAAAGCAACGATCAAGTTTCTATTGTAGGATTGTGAGAGCATTGATTTGGCCTTATACATATGTGAAAATACAGCTAATTTGCGTTATTGACATAGGCTGTATACCTGTGTGAGAGAGAGAGAGAATTACCTAAGGGTGTTTAATGTAATTGAATATCCCTAGAGATAGTACCAAGATTAAAGCAAATTCTTCCCTCAATATCCGTTATTTAGTTGTATTTGCTTTTATATTTAATTAATATTGAAGTAAAATCAATTATTGTCTATTCTGATAATGAACGTTATTGTTCTTTTTAATGATTACCTATCAACTACATCATTAAGTTTCAATTGTTCAATTGTACATGATAGGCTTGCAATATTCGATAGGGGTTGTTTGTGGAATAATTTCACGTTTTCATTGGTAACATTTATAAAGCCAATAGTTCTCAAACAGGGTAGTAACAGATACAATGCCATGTTAATTTTGCATGTCGCAAACATTGTGTAGCAAATTAGCTGTAAATCTGTAACAGTGATGGATGTACGGTTTACCAAAACTGTCAGACGGAATAGTTTGAGTAGCCTTCTGTCTGCCTTCCGATATTTCCTTCATTATATACTGTACAAGTAGAACCAATAGATAGTTAATTGTTCAGGGCAATCTTACATAACCAAATTAATTGCCATTTTATCATAATTTCGATGAAATTTGGCATAAAGACAAACTATATATATATACGTTATATGGTCGATCTTTTTGTGGATAAAGGCATTGTCATCACCCTAACATAAATATAATCGTGACATTATTTAACGATGTAATAATTGTAGCGAGTATTGTTCATTAAACAAACGGTCCAATTCAACACTAGTTTTAGGTCAGAAGCGTTGAAAAGGAGATTCTTGAATAGTTATCCTTTTATTTATCCACATATACATAGGTATAACATATATTCATATAAAATTCGAGAATTCACTGGAACAGAGTCCGCTGTTCATGACGTTGGATCTAAATTGAGAATTAATTATGGTGTATGTCGTTTGGTTGACCGCGCGATTTATCACAGGAAACGGCTTAAAAGAGCACCGTAGAGGTCCAGAAAAGATATATTCGTGTCTTTTTTTTATGTAAAAACGACGACTGAAATAATTCTGAGATTTTGCTGATAGAAGTATAACAAAAAAAGCATAGCATTGATTACATCGTTCGAATAAGAAGAATTGTAAAGATATTTCGGATAGAGGGACAAATGACATATGAAATAGGTCCGGTTGCCGATTAAATATGAACGAGCTTGTGGATATATCTGATTGATTTTAGGTCTAATCTTTTTTCTTCTAATTCGTCATGTGATCGACATCGAATTCGGGACATGGCTTAATAGAAATAGAAGAAAATTGATTGTCTTGTTTAAAAAAAAAAATCACAAACATATTGCAACTGTTTCCACAATGATATATACAGAAGTCTAGACAATTTGGTGATATTGATTACACGCTCCAGTGAACGTATATGATTTGACGTTTTGCTTTATTTCTCATTTCTAAAGGCTTACACTTAAATTCTCATATCGTTAACGATATCATTAGAGTGGACTCCTTACTATTACAATTTTAAAAAATTTCGATAAAATGGACAAATCTGGAAGATTTGGACTGCTTTTAGAATTAACAAGAAAAACCGGAAATTGCGACTTGGTTTTATATTTTCAACACATATACATAGAAGATACTAAAATTTGTTCCCTTTAGTAGCCACACAGCAAACATT
>JAZBGZ010000112.1:40389-52287 GCA_037414795.1 Stenodera caucasica | reverse complement strand
TTGTAATAGGGACATTGTCATCGATCTTTCACTGATATTTACGTGTCGTAAACATGTCAATGTGTCGTGGTGGTATTAATTCATCTACGGTTCATTTCTCAGCAATAATGAAAGTTCAGCAACAATACTATTTCTAAATGATTAAGTTATCAATTCATCGTATAGCAAAATTTCTAAATTTTTGTTTTTTTCGTTGTCGTAAATAGAAGACTTTAATATTCTCAATAAAAGTATAAAATTACATCATCAACCAAAGATCCACTGTTTCATTAGAGAAAATACTGATGCCAAATTATACGACAGGATGCTATCGCACGAATTACTAATTTCTATAAATAAAGACATTTCAGTTATTTTATACTATGGTTTTCAAGTTGTTTCAAATTAAAACCAACGACAGCATTAGGGCTTGAGGGTTTGATGGGAATTTATACGACGTGCCCTTTCATAAATTAACGAATGGACGGTATTTATACTCAAGTGAATTGCGGTAACGTTTAACACAAAATTAAACAAGCATTTTACATTTTATGAATAAGTAAATCCTATTAAATTGCGAATTTATAAAAAATTAAAAATAGATAAATACCAAAATGGGTCACTTGTTTTATCGGATATATGGACATGCGAAGAGCTCTTGTTATTGATGGAAGCCCCTAAAAACCCAACATTGCTTATACTGATGGCCTGATAATAAAAAAACAAAAAAATTAACCGTATGCAATAACCTCTCTCCTCTCCTGCTACTGTACTAAAACCGCAAAATGCTGTAAATTACAAAGTAATCTCGTTTAATTTTTTTGAATTTTTTTCCGAAAAAATAGTTATACAGGTAACTTGTAATCAATATTGGTTAGCGAAAATATTTTGCTGTATTTTGTTGCGGAACAGTTATTTATCTGTTGTTTTATATTTTAATGAGGAATTGAATTGTCGAAATGGTATTTTTTGGGTGGTTTATTTTTAATTTTTATCGTTCCTTATCATTTAGAGTTATATTAAATCGAGGAAATTCTGTCATGTTAATTTCCAGAAAAACTACTGTAAAAAGTGTCGCATTATTTATCAATATTATAATTAATATTGATAAGAATCAAAATGCGAAAATGTATACAAAGTTGTTTGTTTCCTGTTTGAGCTTTTTAATAAAAAAGTTATCAACCATAAAAATTCCTCAAACGAATAAGTTTCGTGCTAATACTTACAAACTATTCATATTCCCTTTAGACATGGCACAAAATTATTTTCGAATTTCTTACATTTTAATTATTCAACAATTCGTGCCTTGTATGTTCACCTTCGTCAACAAAGTTTATTGTTATCGAAAGTGTAACTGATAGAAAAACAAGAAGATAATAAATAATTTACTGACAATTCAACATTCGACTAATCCAATCTAAAGGGCTCTATAATCTAATTAATTTCGACCTCATCAATCATTGTTCATCATTTTTGAATGATGTTCAAGATCTCATGGATTATAACAGATGAAGCTTTATTATGTGAACAGTCCAATTTGAGTAAATAATGAAGACATCAATCATGCACAATTTGAGTTTAAAGATATAATTGTTTTCAATCATGTGAATTTTAAACAAATCTCTATTATTGAATTATTTTATTTTACAAACTGAATACAAAACTTACATTCGATTATCAAATGGTGTTGTTGTTATACAACATAAATCAAAGTGTTCATACATTGGATATATCTCTATTTCCATATAAAACAAAAATATTTCGAATCGAACTGTTAAAGGATAGATGAAGGATCAAAAATCCTATTCTAAAATGGTTGATTCGTTTAAAGTCGCCCCTAAGGGTGCGAAATCTGAATTCTACAGGTGCAGTTTGGCGAACAAACAAAGCTTCCGGAGATTTCTTTGTTAAAAGTCTATATAAGTTTGGGTAAAAAGCCTTCGACTTGCTTTCTTTAGAAAAAAGGATGCCTAAGGCGTTGTAGCAAAATGTTGGTAATATAAGTAGGTCAGCTTAAGATGAAGGGAGAGTGAGAATGAGAAAGGCACAAATAATTCTAGTGTTAAAGGCGGATCACAGTTTTTAGTGGATGGTTTGATGTTGGAACTGAAACTTACCAACAACATAAGATTTATAGTAGCCGCAAAAGTCTCATTGTTAGTGTACAAACATAGATCTGAGGCGAAACTAGGAAATCCGCGACTCTCCACAAACATGACTCGAGTTTCTTTAGTTTTCTCTTGGACTGTTTATTGATGTATTGCGGCTATATTGGGATTAGTTTCGAACACGTTTACTTACTTGTATGACAAATTGTACCGACTTTGTTCAATTCAACACTGAAATGGACAATTTCGGATGAAATTCACCATCAATTGTATCAAATTAAATATTTTCTATTATTTGAGACTTGAAATAGAGTTTTTTTCGAAATGATTTAAATATATGGACTTTTTCTTGAAAATTCGTTTGCTTGAAACTTTTGAAAATGTATGCGCATAAATATATTGAAGTCTGTTGAAATTCTTGATTACTGATCGTCCGTCAAACCATAGCTACAGTTAGAAAAATGTTTCCGACTTTTCGGTTATAGCTAATACGAAATTTACATTCTTTATTGCTAGCTGTTTGTCGTTTGTGAAGCAAAGTTTTCCAACTTTTCCCTATAAATACTCGATGAGAATAAATCGACTCTATTGAAAAGTTTAAAGGACTACAATAACGGCCGGTCTGTACAAAAGTCATCAGTTTGTGTCATTAGTTGTATTTCTCTATTGTTGACATTTATTTTGATGTTGACTTTGAGTTATTTTATGTTGCTTAAAAGTAATATAGAGTGGGGTTTTATTTGAGAACTTAATGTTTTAAAATTTTTTATTTTATTGAAATTATTTCGGAAATTAAATTCTAAATCTAAAAGCTTCAATTGTCTACTTTTTGTACGGATTTGTCAAGTGCATTTTATCGACTGCCTGTTGTCATGTTTGTACTTTTTTTCGACACATTGCGAAGCGCTGAATTTATACCGAAATGTATGTTTTTTGTTGTTTGGCGAAGCAATGAGTTTTGGGTTAATGTGTTGAAGTTACGATTTTTTTTTATTATTCAGTCGCAAAATAAACAAAGAATAGCCGTGGAAAATGTGGTAAGGGTAATTTTTTCTTTTTTTTTTTTGTGAAGATAAGTGGGAAATCATTTTATCTAGAACATTTTTTGAATTTATCCAGAAAATTCGTCTCAGACTTTTATTGAAATAAATAACGAATACATCACAACTGATATAATGTCTGCACTTCGTCTTCTTCTTTACAATAACTGACTTTATGATGATCACATGCTATATCTTGCTTAAAATTGATAGCTAGGCTGACAAAAACCTTTTTATTCCGAAAATGTCGTATCTAGTCGAAAAAGAAATTGGGTGTGTTTAGGAGGGTGGTTTAGTTTTTTTATTTTTTGTTGTTGTTGTTGGAGGATAGAAGGGCGCGTGCTCCACATTTCACAATAATATCAGACATATTTAGATATCTTTTATGGATATATCATCGTAACTATATCAAAATCACGAGCCATATACCCGAGTGGCACGTTAGGTATGAGACCATCTCCCATTACATCCTAGACAGATACATAGTATTGCTCTTAAAACGGTAAGTTGCAGTAAAAGACGACATTGGTGATGTTGTCATCACCACATTGCTATCAATATCTGCAGTAAAGGGGATGGCAATCGCGTTTACGCTCTACTTAACCTTAGTGGTACAACATCTAGCGTGAACAGTCCACCAACCCTTATCACTGCACCTGGCATTCGATACTGAACTTTCCGAACAATTCCGCATATTTGATATTTTCAACTATTATACCAAATAGACAACAATTTCATTTTCAATAATTTGCAAATACCTATGAATAATGAGTTACATTGATGAGAATTTAATTTCTTGCAAGATTTGATGGACGGTCCGGAGATTTGAAAATCACTTTTAACGATAACTAGTTCCGACATTGAACGGTTGTCATTCGTGTGAAAAAGTTAAATAAAATCGTTGTCTAGATTATTACATCAATTCGCTTTATCTGTTACGTTTATGATAGAATCGATATTGCCCATCTGGCACATACATTCAATCAATTTACTGTGAAATTTTCGCTACAATTGAGCTTATATGCAGAATATACTACATAACAATTAGTACACTTAAACGATCTTGTACTATTAGTAGAATAAATCGTATACGCTATCATTGATTATTTCCTCTTTTTTATTTATGTATAAATTTTGGTAAAATTATCGATAATTATAATTATTGGTCATCTGTTCTCGGCATTGGTTACATTGATCGACACATGTTGTGCCTTGAATGACCTACAAACATCTATCCCTATAAATGGACAGTCGATAGAGCCACTATTACCACAATCACCACAACCACCATCATCGTTAGTGTCACATTAGCTCAATTTTAAAATCTTTCTTTTAGATCAATTGAATGATATAATAGATGAAAACATAATAATAACCGTGCTTAAACTGCACTACAATTACCGAAATAATCGGTTTCAATTAGTTTCCAACTGGAAAGTTTCAAATAGTTTCAAGTTATAATCTCAAAATTCTGAATATTGGTGTTGAAAATAGTAAATTAAATATCGCTTTGGTTTTATTAAAATTAAAATTTCTACCAAATACCGAATAGATAGTGAAGTAAAGCAGTGTTTAATTCAATCGTAGTTTATTAAATTAAATATTCCCTAGAGGCAATGCTGCAAATTGAATAAAACTTTGATCCCAAAACGCTTTGTTTTTTATCCATTTGCTTTATTATTCGATCAAATAATATAACCACTGATCAAATTATAATTGATATTTATTCAAATCAACCACATCCGACAATATAATGTAAAAAAAAACAACAAAAAACTAGATAAATTATACACGTTTCACTTGTGAAGCCATGTTGTAAATTGAATCACGCAATTATACAATTATCAGAATAGAATTAGGGAATTTCAAAAGTCAGTGTGACAGGAAATTTACAAGAAGCAACATATGACAATTGCAGTAGAACACGGCAAAAATTTGTTGTTATTTATTTCCATAGCAGGTCAAATTTGCCATGTAATATTGTATATTTCTTTTGTTTTTTGTTTTTTTTTTTTTGTTTTTTAGATTTAACTAAAAATACAATGGTAATATAGATGACGTGTACTAACAACTTTTACAAATGGTAGTATCACAACTGTAGGTTACAAATATGCGTGTCATGCATATCTAAAATCATAAAATCTTCTATAGTAGTCAACCATGAATTTAAACCAAATGTTTATGTTTTTCTTTGTTTTCTTTCCCACCAAATTGATTGTGGACCTTTGAAAAATTCTGTTTCGGCTTATTAGAATAATGAAAAATGTCGAATAGAGAAGTTCTTGATTCAAAGCAAATTATTGTGATATGTATGTATGAGAATATAGTGTTAGGTAGTCTTTGATAAAAAATTAATACAAGATATACTCACAAAGACTTGGAATCTCTTTGTTTTCCCATGAGACATTCAACTACAGACGATAATGTAGATTAAATTAGAATCTGACATGATATAGCTCTCATACAATTGTTTTTATTATTTTTTTTTTGAGAAATCTTTATTGACGGTTTCCTTTAGTCTACTTTATAGCAAATAATATTATCGAGATTTTGCTTTATTTGACTGTATCTTTTTGAATTACAGTTGAAGTGAAGCAATGTCTATGTTAATGTGTCAGTGTCACAGGAAATTCGGTGTTAGCCCAAGTAAAATCAATACAACCAGCCACACCACAGTTGACGATCGTTCATACTGCGGTCTTAGTCGTAGAATTTACGCATTTAATTCAACCCTAATCTCAGATCAAGATTGTATATTATATAAAGCGAAAGATCAAAGATGAAATATCAAAGTTTGAAGATGGGTATTTTTAATACTAAATATTCAAAAGCTACGTAATAATAGCAGATTTTCCTATTCTTCTATTGAAATATGTCTAATAGTTATTTCCTATATTTTGTAGTCATAATGGATGATTTTTCAAGCTTCAGATCAGTTTTTGAATTATGCTTATTTTTCATTTCGCTTGATAAAATCGAATTCATCCATTGTCAATGCATCTATTTATATTTTATTATGCACTCTGTTTGTTGAAATTGATTGTTTCGTTAATTCGCTCAAATACAAAACGTCCCATATATAGAAAAACGCAATTTATCCATTTAGATACAGATAGTTCATCTACATTGTCAATAAACAGGCTCGGATATTCGAATGTTGGAATAATAGTCGTTGACCATTCTAAAGATAATTATAAATGAATTATTTTTTTTCCCCTGCCTATGCAGAATGCAATATCATCGATTCATTTGCTTTATACGAATCCGTTGTTCTAGTAAAATGGGTCATTTTATCAAATTTGAATATAAATTGGAAAGTTTTTGTTTACATTGATTAATCACCTAGTAATAATTCAGCTTTTGTGATCTTTCAAAAAATAGAACTATATAGTTGTTATACTATAGAATTATATTGAATTAGATAGTAAAGAACGGTATAGAGAGACGAAAATAATGTAATAGAACATTATCGTCGACAGAGATGGTTGGTACGAGCAAAACTACAAATTGAGTGTCGTATGTTGCTTGTTAGCGAATGTCATTTATTGCTATCAATTACTAGCATTGTTAGTGCCAGATTGGCCAACTATGGTAGTAAAGATCTCCTATAACGAGTAAGGGAACACCTCCTGTATAAATAACATGAATTCACTCTGTGTTCACCGACTGAAAATTGTGTTTTCCTCACATAAATGTTTTCTATATAGTATGATGTTTCCTATTTCCACCTCAGTACACAACAATTATCGTTATATCATGGCTCTTTAAATTCGGTTTTGTTTTTGAGAAATGCTTATTATTCAAATATATTCACATAGCAATGAGAAAACTTGGAAATTGAATGCATTGTAGTTTTTATTGAAAATAAAACAGAAAGAATAGACGATCTTTACTTCAACAATCATGAACATAAAAATGCAGCACAGATTTTCACCTAAAAAATTACGATATCTTTCCAGTAATTCTTCCTAACGAATAAAAATCCAGTAATATGATACTATAATGAGTTTGGTGTTAAAATGGTGGATGCGCCAGGAAATATTCCATCATTCTCTATCATCAAATATGAATCATTTTGAATTTAATGCAAACATAGATATTCGATCATCATTTTTTTTTCTCAATGACCATCAATTCTTATCGCATGATTGTCTACTTGTGAAAAAATAGACGCCCGATGACATAACAATGTGTATTACAAATGGAAGATTTTATGTTTGAATTCACTTAGGGATATTGAATGTGTACGAGCGGGAACGGTTCAAGATTTCAACAATCTTTTAAATCGAGTAAATTACAATTTGAACCGATAAAAAATAGGAGATGAAAAAGCGTAAATGCTTTATAGATAACGTCATCAATTCCTGTCAACAATCAATCATAAAACAATCAAGATGACACCCCCACTATAAATTGAACTTAATTTCAAAGTTGAATAATTTTATCAAATTATTTATATAAAATAGATGAAAAGCAAGTACTTATCGTTGAGCGGATGTAGACTTCGTCATTCCATCGCTTTCAAATTGAATTGTCAGTTTATTTAATTTTTTCGTTGTGACGATGGATTATTGAAGCGGTAAATTTCAATGATGAAAAATTTCACGTTTGTCGATAAATGACTCAATTTTACATCAGAATAATCATAAACAATTTTATCTGTAATTCAGAATTATTGATAGTCCCAAATTGTCAAATTCAGTTAAAAATTCTTTTAATCAAAAATTCAATGATTGTCCGTCTATATTCAGACCTTAATTTTCTCAAATATGAATGAGCATAAACTTATGCACAAAGTTACACACACTGTTGAAAATTCACAAAGCTAAGCGAAATACATAATAAATAAAGAAAATTTGACATAATGGAAATGACAGTCAGTTTTCGATAATATGGAGATTATACTAACTATTCAAAGATAGTTGTTTATTTAGTGGATGAAAATTTCTAAAATGTCATTTTATAATGGTTTTCGGTCATTTTCAGTAGAATCGTTAAATAAATTAGATTGACATGGTTTTATTTTACAATCATCGCTTTATAGAGGTGGAGTTGCCTAATCGAATTTTTATCAGCAACCCAATAGCAACAACGACCATAATTTCAAGCGCCCGGTTTTTCGGTTCAATATCGAATTAGGATTTAACCCTGATCTAAACTGGTGCGGTTCAAATATAAATTAGATCGTACATTCTAGATAGCCTCTTGTGTATATTGTTATCTTATAAATTGTTACAAAGGCTTAAATATTACGTAGAAATCCATTACTAATCATGGAACTCAAAAAATTCTCTTTTGTTTGATAATATAATAATTTTCAGAGGGTTTAAATTTTTTCGGCGTCTTTTTTTCTTGTAATTTTATCACAAACTATAAATAAAGATGGCATTCTCAAATTTTAGTGGTTTCTTAGCTTGTCAGTTCAATGGATTATTATCCCGCAACAATTTTACGTTATTCTATTCTATGCTTCAAAGAATAATTAATTTGTATATCCGCTTTTACAGTTGTTACTATGTAGTGAGGTTCCCAAAGGGTTAGTTTTACGAGCTTCCACTCTTGTCGACCACATTTAATCAGGAATAAGAGTAGTACTAGGCAAACTTAGGTTACGTATATTTTACATTATTAAAATTTTCCCGTTGGCAACGTCGCATTTACAACTTACAAGAAAAACTTTTACCAAGTAGGTATATAATGTATAGCTCATTTGTGAACTAGTTACTTAGATAAATTGATTTGGTCAAATTACAAATAAAGATAGAACATCAATCTTACTGATTGTGGGACTTATTAGAACGAATTTGAAGAACAGATCAAGAAGCTCATTGTATTCGGAGTATACCGGAATGGATTCAATCTCTTCTCGTTTCTTTAATGGCAGTGGGAAAAAAACAAAATTTGTATGAAATTCTACACTTAAACGTAGAATATGCAAAAGGGGGAAATTGGCGATGAAACTAATTAAGTATACCTTGTTTATTGGAAGCCCAAAGGTGTTCAAGTTTCCATCTGTTTATTACACAACTAAGAGATACGAGAGAGGAAGCGAGAGACAAAAGGAGAGTTATGCGTGTTCTAATAGCATACTCCTCGTCATTCTACGATCTTGCCCAAAATTAATTCCATTATACTGCCAAATCACTAGGACAATAGCAGATAGGAGTTACAATATATTTGGAGTTTGATAATTTCCGATTATTTAGATATAATTTTTTTCTAAGTTCTCTTTCAAAACAACTTATCAATTATTATAGTTGAGTTTGGTGAATGTATGTGTAATTAAAATCGCTTATCTCATATTAAATAATATTCTAATTTAACAAAGTTTAGTTGTATTTAGAAAATTAATGTGTTGCGTTGAACATTTCGCAGAATGGTTATTTTGAGCAAAGCCGAAACTTCAATTTTAATTTCTGTTGAAATATTCAACGATACCCGTTTCACTTTCCACACCAACATTCCATATACCCTTTCTGTACAATTTAACCTATCCTATTCATTCCCTGTATTAAATGGCTTGTCTTCACAGTGAACAATAAATGATATTTAAAGGTACATAAAATCGAGATTAGTCAGCGGTATTGAAAAAATTATTCGATTATTTTCAATTAAAACAGGAAAAAATTGGAACATTTTCAATTGGTTTAAAATGTTGTAATTGCGATGATTCTGGTGTTTATGGTCTCATATCAATTTTTCGTTTTTTGCATTTTTCAATCGTTACTGATTGATAGCTCCCGGAAATATAGTCGTGTTATACTGAACTGAACGGAAGCGGACCTAATGTATTCCGTCCCAAGGAAATTTCATTTCTCGTTAATAACGAGACAGGACCCATCAGATTTGTTTGTCTCTGTTTGTTTCAACACGATTTGAATTGTGAGATAGAAAATACATGAAGGAACAGTATGTGGATTATATAGTTATGATTTGACAATATATACAAATTGATTCTTGCCTACGTGATAAATAATTCAGATTGTATAGATTATGAAATTTGAACACATTCAAAATGTATAACATATTTGCAGATTTAGATGGAGTTTTTATTTAATTAATACTAGATTTGATGGAGTCGAGTAATTAAATTGATGGTATAATGGTAGGGAATTATCTATATAGCTTCATAAAATACAACAATTTACAATTCAAAATGTTACAGTGATGTGTCGTAAAATTCATTCAATCAAAACAAAACTCTGATCCAGGGATATAATTCAAATTTCGTAGAAACAAAGCAAAATTAAAAGCACATCGCTTCAGGCAGTTATCTCTGTTTCTAAAAGGAATTCTTCATCTATACGAGACGATGATCGGGACATTATCGATCTATTCTCATAAAACACGCATACATTGAATAATCTGTATAACTATTATATATCCTAATCAGATTTCTATTTGATGTGAAATTTGCCAAAGGCAAATCAAATATTTAGGTACGACACTATCTACACAATTTTAAATTTCCATTGTGAATTTTTTGTTCATTATCTCTATATCTACGGATTTGTGTATTTCCAGCAAATAATACAATTTACTATATTATTCATAATAGACTGTTGTTATATAGGAACTGTGTTTTCCGTTAAAGTCAATTCCGAGTTGATACAATCTTTTTACGAATGATCCGGTCTAGACTTGACGGAAATGTTGAATCGGCAATTTTGAGCGCCCCATCTGCAAATAAATATAACGAATAAGACGAAATATCTCTTCTACATATATAAGGTGACTGAATTATAGAATCTCATATGTTCCCACAACAGACAAAACAAATAAACCAAGCGCTAGTATCATATTATTTAATAAAACCCAGTAAACACCATCTTTAAATAAGATAAAACCAATCTCATTTGGCAAGGCTCCTTTCTTGGAATTTCCTATTATCTAAAAGCGAATTTATGATTAAACATACTATATAAATTGTAGCATTATTCATCTATTGCATTGATGCTCTCTCTAATCTCGACGATAGTCTATCTTTCTAGTTTATTGATAGTCAATTGACGACTAGACACCCTCTCATGAGTATTCGAGTAATCTAAATCTATCAATTTCGTTCTTGTGATCAAATCCTCGAATCCACTCGAGACGTTATTTTTGTGATTTGTGCAGCATCTAAAAATTTTCACGTGAACAACACCAAAAAAAAAAAAAAAAAACAACCATTGATTGGAGAAATAATCCGGTGAGACATAACAAAAATCAAAAGAACCGTCTATCCTTAATTCTGTCTACTTTACTTTGTCTTCAAAATTGTTTTCTTTAAACACTTTTCCAAGTTCTTATTGCATCGTTCATCCACCAAGTCATTTTATCTTTCTTGCTCACTGAAAACTGTCTCTTTCTAACTAATTTTGTTGTATTGTCACTATCTCGCTTTATTCGACTGAAATTTTAATTTGTTTTCCTCATTTTATCCTGCGGTACTGTTCTCTATAGCAGTTTGTTACATTTTAATTAATTATACAAGACTCTTAAAATAACTTTTATTTCCCGGTCGCTTCGAACTGAGATTTTTATCATTTTTTCCTCATTATTACTCCAAAAACATGCTTGTCGTACTAACATCAACTTCTTTATGCAATAATCTAGTTGATCTATCATAGATTTTAACTATCAAAAAAAACAAAAACAAAAACTAAATTAGAGGAATCATAATAAATTGTGATGGATTCTAGTATAACTTAGGAATAGTGCTGTCAGAGAGGCCTGAATGAGAATTTGTTTCGAACAAAGCTATAAGTCACAATTCCAGCCGGCTTTAG
>JAZBGZ010000112.1:28212-39499 GCA_037414795.1 Stenodera caucasica | reverse complement strand
CCATCCCTTTAAGATTTTTATTATCTCAAGTGTTTCAACGATTCGAATATTAATTCGTTTGGACACATTTTGAAATCGAAACTAAATTCTCTCCAAATAGAATTCTCTTTCAATTTTCTCAAATGTTTACAACACGTGTCTTTGAAGAGAATTGGCGCATTTACCCTTTTTTATTTCTGTATTGGTTATCTCAATCGGATCCAAATTTTATTCTTTCCACAGTTGTATTGCCTATTTGCTCTAATTATTTACTTTTCTCTTCGACAACTGTGAGCAAATGTTCCGGAAATAATCTATCCAGTCGTACAGATAAAGTGGAGTGGCGACAGAATCGCCAATCGCACTTCAAAATCGAATTAGAAAGATTTACCATCTTCTGGAGGCAACGCGCAGATTTAATTAATGGATTGATGAGAATAACGAGAAATAGAGAATAGGGAAAGAATGAGAGTGCAGTAATTTTAGTTGGACAATGACAAGTCTCTCGAATCCGATTTATCTTATGTTCAGATTGCGATATAATTCTTCATAAAATTGTCATTAGAGTTCAACTTCTCTTATCCTTGTTGTTTAAAGATGAATAGTTTCTATTGTTGTTCTATTGTAAAGTAAAAGACAGAAATTATAGAGTTTGGTATTAATTAATATTTAGTGTTGTTCGACCGACCGTAAACTTGTCCAATCCAATTTTGCCAGCGGTGCGAGAACGTTTTTGAATAAAATTTTGGGTTAGACAGGCCTAACAATCCCACCTGAATTTCTGCCGACTATAGATAACATTCATATTCTAACAACATAGTGTTATTAAACTAATCTTAATAGAATTACAGAGAATACTATACTCTCGATGTGTTTTGTTAAGTGTAATAGTTCTTAGTAATTGCTCTAGGAATTCAACCAAATTTGGCTGATGTTTATCGGTAGGAATGATCATAATTGAAATTTGGGGGAGATTCTGTTTTTCTCTACTATTTGTTTTTTTCTAGATTATCTCAGTCAATTTATTTTGATCGTTTTGACCTTGCAGCTATACAATCCGATAAAAAAACAAAAATATTAGTACGTACTTATATAGTTTATAAGGCCTCGAGGAGACAAATACTCTATATATATAAAAAAAAAGATATTCTAATGTATTATTCAAAATTAATGACCTTTGAGTGAGTTTGTGTAACTGGCGTGTCGTAAAACTCCCACAAATAAAGAAATTTGACCTAGGTATAAATCTTTAAAATAAGCATTTGGAAATGTAATAAGATACTAACTCTAAACAATATTATTTCTTCAAATCTCAAACAAAGAAAATACTTGTCTTACAACAGTGAAATGAAGTAGACAGAAATCTATAAAAAAAACTTGAATTTAACAAAATCCATCTGAAAACTTCACAACAATGACTTGTCACAGAAAGGATAATAATATTGGAGTAATTCAGTTTAACAAACCATGTTATCTAGAGATATTCGACTCTTTTGGCCATTTTAACACTTCATTAGACAAAGTCGACCTTTTCTAATTGAACTCGGTATTATTGCATTCATGTATATACCTATCTAAAATGCAGAAATTCAAATTTCCAAGTTTCTACTAGTTTCAAACATAAAATTCAGTCATCTCTTAAACTAGAATAAGGTTCTTTAGCTAATAATATTGTCGGTGGTTGTTTTTGTCTTCGTTTATTTTCCACGTTGTATAATTAAAAGTTTCTCAACATCTCCTACGGTTGTAGTAATAATACCCTTAAAGAAAACTTTACAAATATATTGTGCTAGCCAGTTATTTGTGGTTTTTAGAACAACAAAGAAAAAAAAAACAGTCGATATCATCTATTGATTATTTGCATAGATAAATAATTAAACCGCTACAATAAATATTTATCGAACTAAAATAACATTCAATGGATCAACAATATTATCGGAACTAAAATGAGATTACCCAATGTTAAAAATATACATATACAACAAATACTTTTTTTCATTCGAATAATAAAAAATTCAACTATTCAACAGCTAAGATAATTGTTTATTCAATCAGGAAAATGAAAATTAAATAACTTAACGAAATCCAGGAGTGCCTCATTCAACTATTTAGTTGAATAGAACAAGGACCAAGGATAGATATTTTATAATATCAGCTTTCCAATTTTATCCAAACAAAGTGATGGAGTATATAAAAACTAAAAATCCACCGAAGAATGGATGAATATTGAAAATTGCTGAATAAATTAATCCTGGTAGTTTTGTTTTCATAAATAGACAAATGAAAATTGAAACAAATTAATTATAAATTATGTCAATTCCAATTACAGTTAACTAACAATAGAGAAATTGTTTTGATTATTTCCTGTAATAATTTGATATAGTTTAATTCAAATAAAATACACATAAAATCATTCGACTATTTTATCTGATAAATTCAATAAATAATATTTTATCGACATATTTGATGCACATTAAAAATGAATTGAATATATTATTTTTGATCCAGTTGTAATTTGAGCATATTGTCATAAAATCCTTGACGTCAATCAGGATATCGAGCGCAGGATCTAAATGGAATCACAGCGACATCTCTATTTAAACTTACTAATATCGAATAGCGTCTCCTGGTGGTTGTTTTATCAACGATAAACTTCCCGGAGTTGCCGTTAGATTCCGGAACACCGGACTATTTTTTTTATAATATAAATATGAATTATTTTAATTTAATTCATTAATGATAAATAGAGAACATGCAAATGGTTTTTTAATTTGGAAATTTTCCTGGTGAATTTTCGGCGAATTTCCAATTACTTTCCCACAACATTATCTACAATGCATTGTATTGAAACGAAAATCATGTCGAATTAACAATTTAATTTATATAAAAACAGAGTGTATTTTTTATGTGTTAATAAAATAGGAAGGTTGGAGTTCGTCGAATAGAGTTACTTGACGAAATGTTCTCGGAGCATGATCACACAGTATTGTTAAAAATGCATGAGATTTAATGGTGGAAATAGAAAAATATAAAGCGATACCATGTGTGAATTGTAAACGTACATTTATACTACCTTCACTATACCTATATCTATAGATATCTGCATATGTATAGATTGGTGCTTTCTTTCCATTAAGTTTTCAGGCGTGTTGAAGTTCCAACATTGACGAATAAATTATGAATGGTTACGAATTCTAATTTGGAATTGTTGAACCTTTTACCATTGTTGTATACTTCTGAATTATTCACTCATCCGCTATTCATTTGAAGGTACAAAATAAAACACGTCAAAATTCCAACAAAAACTTCTAATTGATTGACGGGTCCAATAAATTCATGTTGTTGAAAAGCTAAACATTTCGGATTATCAAGGAATTATTGAAAACATACAAAATACATGATTCGCTCATCCAAACTAATTGGCACCGGAACCTGTTCCGATTAACGAATGTCTCGTATTTTATCAATCTAAATTTAACTCTTGCGATATACCGTGTATAATTATATCATTTGACAGTATTGGAGTGTTAATTGAATTTTTTCTTGTTATTTCTTTGGGGCAATTTGTAAATATTTCGATACGCTTCTTCCGGGAAGTTTAACTTTATTATAAATTATGAGTTTATGTTCGCCTCAATTTCTCAAAAATCATTGACGTGATTGGTTATTTTAGTTTCACTCGAATTACTTTACTATACTTACTAGAGGCATTCTGTCTACTTTAAATGGTTGCACTGTTTTTTGTTTTTGATGCAAATCAGTTTGAATTATTCATCAATAATTTCAAGGAAATTCTCGCAGAAAACAAACACACCTGGTGGAGTTCATTGGAAACTTCCTCAAAGTCACAGATTGTCATTACGTTTAATTCACCCTTATTCTAGTGTTTTATAATTATTATTATTATTATTATTATTATTATTATTATTATTATTGTTTCTAGAGTAACTTTTATGTGAATAAAATTTATTTCGAGATTCTATAGCCGATCGTCTATTAATTACCTTAATTAGGTACTTGATTAGTAGAGGATATCAAAACAAAAACAATTATTTAACGAGTTGTGTTTTTGTTTGTATGGCTCTTTGTTCACTTTTTTCTCCTATCTCTTACCATTTCCGGTAGAAAACAACGTAAAACTCTCTTGAAACGTTTTATAAATAATAGCCATAGGGCATTTGAAGTTGAGTCGATTTTACGTTCAACATTCATCCTTTTTGTTATATTTATATACTTATTTAAAAAAAAAATAATAAACAATCCCCTAAAGATTGTATACGTTAACAAAAGTTTGTCGTTGTCATAATCATCTTATTGCAATATTATAAATATGATTTTGGTTTTTTGTAAGAAGTTTTATGAAATGTTAAAATTTCAAATACTTTATGTTTGTATCATAAAAAAAAAATCGTCCGCCTCAAGATATTGCATTCATTTTCGTCTTGTTTGAGAGCAAGAAGAGAAATGCTTGGATTGCTTTGATTCGTCATAATTTGCTAGAAAATGGTGAAGCTTTTACAGTTGTAAATTTAAGTAGCTTTACATCTGTATTAATTATAAAATACTTCTGTAAAACTGTAGAGAATTGTACAAAATAAAAATTTACAGACACTGTTTTCGTATTGTTCACGGATTATTTTTGAGGCGAGAGCAACGTTTAAGGCTTATCATAATACGATGGACGAGGATGTCGTTTCGACTAATTCCAACAGAAAGGAACGAATTAAAATATTTCAACCATTTTAAAGCTTTCAACATTTAGTTATCAACGAACGTCAGGAATTTCTGTTATTATTTGTTATTGTTCCCCATATATTCAGTGAAATATTTCATATTTATATAAAGCATGGCAAATAATAATAATAATAATAATAAAAAGTTTTCGATTCGCTATTGATGTGGTTTCAGGAAAATTGATTTGATTTGCTTCTATTGTGTGTAAACTGTCATTGGTTTAATAAACATAAAAGCTAACGCTATTAAATATAATGCGGAAGTGAAGAAGAAAACGTTCTTTCCTAAAATTAACATTACTTCCCCCGGTAGGATGGCGTCTTTCTCTTTAACAACAAACGACTATGAAATTGTGACTAACGACATCACCAGGAAAACATCATTATTCATTCGCTTGTGAAATGTCCTTCGACTAATTCCACGTTTATGCTATTGTCCTTCGCTTGAATGAATTCCATTTTGTATTTATATCCTCATATGAGGGTAAAATTAACTACACATACCTAACTAAATACGTATATGTATGTGTGTAGGTGTATATGCTATATCGACGTACACCCACAATCAACTCTCGACTTCTTTTTTTTTTTCATATCGTTACCGGTGAAAAATTCCAGTTTGAATTCCTGGCTGGATAAACGATAGCCGAGGAGGTTTTATTGGACTCTAGGGTGGGAACGATTCGATCGAATATCGGTTAATTATTGGACTGCATAGTATAGATTGAGGGGTAAGATAGAAATTGAAGAGAGAAGATTGAGTTGAATTCAATTTGATAGAAATTTCGTGGAAAATTGGAAATATACCAGGATTAATTTGAATTCTATCAAACATTAAAAGAATAGTTTGAGTTATTCTAGTATTACCATGAAATAATAATGAGTTAAATTCTCTACTAATAATGATGATCGTAATTCAGCTGTGTAGGCGTATCATAAATATATGTGGTGTGATAGCAATTATTTCCTACTATTCAAATGGAATAAATTCACTTGTTTGTCAGATTTAATTGAAAATTGCGTTTTCATACCAACTATTGATTCATCTATTCATATTTATACTGAAAATTATGCATAAAATATAAAATTATTTTCTCTTTAATATCATTATGACGACATATCTTCGTGTGTAGATACAATCTTGTGCTTATGTTAGTAAAGTCAGCTCTCAAAGAGCGGAATTTCAATTTCTAGAGCTATCTGGTAAAGTTTTAGAAGGGCCACACCTTAGACTCCATTCCATCCTTATACTATTCCTTATGATGCTACTCCTACCAAACAATCCACAAACGCTTTGTAAAACTTGTGTCTTGGTATTTCCAGCATACCACTAGAACAAACTCGATGTATAAAGATAGTAATAATATCATAGTACAATTTTCTTGGGAAATAAGGCGTCGATAACCACTTTACAATTTTTAATAAAAAAAAAAAAAAAAACCACAAATTCTCTTTCATCTATATAATAATTGTTTTTGTTTTGATGAAATTTCTGTCTGAAATACGTATACATTCCGTTTATCATAAAAATGGAAATAGCAAACTTGTAAAACTCGTTGTGAAATGGATATCGTTTTATTGAAGTATAATAATTGAAAACATCATAAAAGCTGCGAATTTCAAATTTTACTAAATTTTACAACTATAAATTTCATCATCATTAATATCCAGACAATGACTGATAATAATTTAAGTCTATGAACAACGGTTTCTTGTCATTTTTTTAGTTATATTCGAATTTATTGCAAATGATCGATAAGGGTTGAAGACGCCACAACCAACTGTACTATGTCGAAGTTGGTTGTTTTTTTTTTTTCTTCATTATTTAGTTTGTTAGTTTTGCACCCTGATAAAACGGCACGACGTTTAATGGATGTTGAAAACTATTGGAAATAAATTACTAGACGCTATTGGACGAAATGTAATTCGACTTCCTGTTTATTATACGACTAGGCTGTTGTAATAAAGATGTCAGTGTGAATTTTACGATTGCATCGCCTTTATATTTTACTATTAAATGTTAATAAATTTTTATATCACATCTATATATATTCGAAAAAGTCGAGATTTTCTATCAAATGGACTGAAAATTTTAAATATATATTTATATCGATACTACAATTAATTTAGTGGATTTTTCATATGAACATAGAATAATAGCAGTTTATACGTAAAGAATTGAGTTTTAGATTTGACCAAAAGATAGAGTTGTACAATATTATTTCAAATACCACAAAATCGCTCAGGTAGCCTTAAATTCAAAAATATGGAATATTGTTCGATTGTCAAGTTTTCTTGAATTGGAAAAACTCCAATAACTATAAAAACTTGATATGATTTTAATAGAAAATAGAAGTTGTATATGTATGAAATGTGAATTTTTGCTCTTTAATAAACCAACGACATAACAGGAATTTATCGAAGCATTAACAATTTCAATGGATATACAAAATGGAATAATAATATATAAAAAAAACAACTTGCTGAAATAACCTTGTTCTCCTGTCATTATTTATAATGAATATTGCGTTATTAAACTTGCAATAAAACCTTATAATTCAATAAACTGGAACATTACCATTTCCTCTTTATTATCCCTCAATTACAAGCTGTGCTATTTTGATTATTAAATAAAACGATATTTATGTTGTTGTGGATTAAATTTCAAATAGACTATTACGTATTAATTTGGCTGAATCTTAAATTGTTGACGGAAGAATGAAAATTTCCTATTCTCACAATCAGTAATTATTGATCATTATTGAAGTAATCCACCCTATATTGTGCGAGTTCTATAATGAGCACACAGGAAAACAAACATTCAACCCTTCTACAACAAATCTATCGTCATGTTGCCTCAAAGAAAATCGATTTTTCAATACATATTATATTTCCACTATTTTTATTTCTCCGATTGGGTTTTTTTTTTGAGAACATTTATTTGATATTTTTTTTGTGTTGTGGATGGCATAGTTGTAAGCCAAACGAAATCATAAAAGATCGCGATTTGCATCATACAGGAAGGCAATAATTGGAAAGAAGCTCTAGCGAAGGAGGAAGCTGCAAATTTCCGGTATAAAACTTCGATGTCGCTATTGCTTTTTGGTGCCATCAATGTCGACGACATCGTTGTTGTTATTGTTGTTTTCATCCTTCTAGACTTTACCACATATGTACTGTAATTTCATGTTTACGAATATATGTGGGGGGATATATTTAAACGAAATAAAGAATTTGAATTCTTTCAACAACAACGACAATTTGTGTCGGATTTGATAAATAAAAGTTTGTGACTTGAAAGGGAATTTACTTTATTTCCGAAAGATGAAACGTAGAGATTACTTAAAATAAGGGTGACTTATTTGAAGTGCTTTTAAATGATAAAGTTACCATTAAAACTCTGTTGAATAAAATTAATTAGTAAAGTAACAATAAAATACAAACATAAATCCGATTTTATACCAAATAGTCAATTATTAAGTGCAGAGAATTTTAAAATTCGAATTTTACACAACAATGAATGTTTAGTGAATTTTCATTCGCATTTTGCTGCATTTCTCACTAATGAATTCAGCAGGAATTCGTAATAAACGACATATTCATTTATTAGTTTTGAACGTTTGATGATTATAATCATAAAATTGATTGATTTTTTTGATGATTGAACATAATTTGAGATCGGGTCCGATTTACGTTCATCAAATTTTAATCGTTTCTGTGGCAACATAATTCGTCAATCACCTGACTAAGATGCAAGTGAAGCAGTGCTTTATTTCCCATTATGTTTCTCATTCGAAACTCTGTTAGAAAGTCATTTTAGTCGAGCGATTACTTTGGGAATAGGGCCCCGTTAAAAGCAATAATAAAACCATTATCTCTAATTGTCGACCACTCGTTATATGAATTGTTCAGAAATTATCTATAATATCGACCAATAAATTACATGCATTTCAAAATTAAATGATAATATGCATTTCCTTATCAAATTGAACAAAAACTTTTGTTATTTTTGTTTTTGTCAGATTTAATAGAATTGATACGAATTGATTGACATTATGTTTGTCTATCATTGTTTATCTTCGTTCGTATAACAGACATTTTGAAATTTATTTTAGATGAATTGGTGATGGACAGCAATAGTGGGACGTTGGGGCGGCGTGGCCTTAAGGGCATAGCAGGCATGCGACGGCAACGCAGTCTTGAATGGCGGCAAGAACGCGGCTATAGTTCAAGTGAAGAAGAGATACCACAACGACCAGTCGATAGTCATGTTTTCGCTTCATTGCTAGCACAAGCCCAACAAGAATATTCTAGTAAGTAATCATCATTAATTTTCAACCCTTCAATTTTATAATTGTGTTAAATTAATGAAAATCAATTTGTCATCTTTGAATATACTCCTTCATCATTTATTAACAATTGATTGTTTCATAAGGCAATTAAGGTTTCCTGTGACACACAAGTAAATATATACATACATATATAGGTATATAATATATAGAGTTGTTGAAGAAGGGAAAAACTCCCTTCTATGAATCCATCCAAGTTCACTTTGGCCGCAAAGAGCCAATCAACGGAACCTAGCAACAAGTGGCGTCATTAGATACACAACAAACTCAACTAAATTGGAATCTCTGACGCATTTCATCGTTTATTTTGATATTTGCATATTTGAATTGAATAAAATAGATTGGATGTTGAGTTTAATTTGATACATGCAAATTATGTACTATTCACATCTTTGTTTAATCATTAACAAAGATCAATAGAAAATATATTTTCGTCATAGAAAGGTATCCCTATATACAATATTATGTAGGTATACCTTATATCTATTTCGAATGAGTAGGAGTAGTATTCACATTAGGCTGTATGCCAAATAAGCTTTACTATAGTATGTCTCTTCTAATTAGGTGGCTCACATTATAGGGATATTAACCATTAACATTGTCATTGATAAACAATACGCCGACAAGCGAATAAGGCTATCGATTTCAAACAGAGCATCATCATAAATTAATTAACATATTTCAAAACTGTCATCTCCTCAATCACCTTTTTTCCTAAAATTAACACCAACTTAATTGTAGAATTATTTACAATTAAATTGATAAAGTTTTACCTAAACAACAATAGAAACAATGTTAAGCATATTTAAAGTATAAGACGATTTTGCTAGAAAGTTTCCGGTGACGCACAAGCAAATCTTCGTAGATTCTCTATTCAGAGTACGTCACATGAGCTGGATTAGATTTAACAAGTTTACCAAGATTCCATCCATATCCGAGTTTACTTCACGCATAAAAGCTCAAGTTTTGGTGAACGCATCTTCAAAGAAAGACGTGTATGGTTTCACATTGTGAAATTGAGTTGTAACGATAACAATACTAAAATAATATAAAATAACATTGCAGAATATAAAAGAAATCATTGGAATTAACTCATATAACCGGGATATTTAATATACTTCTACAATGATTATTTGAAGTTCATGTCTAAAGGCAGATGTATTCTTCTCCTAAATTGTCATTTACCTTTGACTCGATTGTCTTTCTTTTTATTTTACTGAGTACCTCAACTTTATTGCATACTAGGCCGGTTCCGACGTTTAATTTTCTTGCAATTTAGTAGAAATGAAACTATCAAGTCTCTCTACTATACCTATATGTATATGTTATATAAAAACATACTTAGTTTCGTTATTGTTTCGAGTGGAATACCACAAAACAAAACGAACTTAACCGCAATGTTGATATTAGTTGAGTTGAAACGGTACTGAAATTTATTGAATTATTACTCAACAGGAAATACCACACCTGATACATGTACCATTTTACATCGTTATCGTTATTAATTATGCCAATTAGACAATAGTAGCACACGTGGAGTTTTGACAGAATATAGATGAGTGGAATTTGTTGTGTTTATTGCTTCAGTAGAAGCGCATGTATTTTTCCATGGTAAAAAGCATTCGACAAACACGATATTAAATCGAATCAAATCAAATTGTGACCTAAATACGGAGTTCTATCGAAGTTTTTAGATTCGAAAAATTGTTCATTTGCACACTTTGAACATGAGAAAATCGAATCTTAACAACGTTATATATTTTTGTGGCTTTATTCTTGTTTTTGGATTAAAATCACTAGAGCAGCAAAACTCGAAAATTGCATGCCCTTTAAACGGAATAAATTCCAACTCTTTTATGGTAATAATTGTGAGTTTCCAATATCGATACGATGTATCAATCATTGAAGTGGCAACATTTAAATCTGATCCGGATTTCGATAAATGTTTACACTATGTGTACATAATACATTTATGTATATGTTTCACCACAGGCTATTGTTGAGGTCTCTTTCCCAAGTCGATTCAATTCGATATTGTAATACTCTTAGTTATAATTCGATAATCTAAATTCCAAGTTACATGCTGATATGGTAATAATATCGAAATGTTATTAGAGTTGAACGTGCATTGACTATTAGCTCGATGATGAGTAATCTCTTTCACTATAAAATTTAGTAAATAAGTAATAGAAATGATGGGGGAGATGATGAGGCAAATAGAAAACT
>JAZBGZ010000112.1:0-13949 GCA_037414795.1 Stenodera caucasica | reverse complement strand
TTCTTTTTTTTTTTTTTTCTATATTTATATTTCACTATAGAACATTGGCGTTGAAAGAATAAAAACTATGTCAAATGCACAAAAGCCCAACATTAACTACATATTGTGTTTATGACGTATACATTTTATATATGTAATTTGTTTTTGTTAAAATCGACGAGCCTCCAGCATCTCATCTGACAGTTTAGATCGATTGTGCCATCATCAGTAACCGGCAACACTTGTTTCTATTGTGTTGTATTTTCTGACTCATCTACTTTACCTATTTCGATATTTTGATTGTCGATAAATCGAATTGTCCTAAAATTGAGAGAAATTGATCATCGTTTTTTCTTTTTTATTGTTATTATTGAAAGGCAAATAAACGAACGATTCAATAGAAAAGGGGGAAATAATGAAATTGTTTTTGGCAAACATTTCTAGAGTTATGCATCATTTATTATAACAAAGACGGAACGAAAACAAAGAGAATATCTGAATAGTTGGAATTTTCTAAAATTTCAACTATCAGATAAAGTTGGAGAGATGCGATTTTTACTGTTGTTGGCAAGTCTTCGATGATTGGGGGGATTCTATAAGAAATTTCCACATTTATTAAACCGAAATTTGTTCTAGCCGTTTGTATTAAGACTCAATTCATGCCAGTCGATTTGCTTATATAAATTTCATGATAAAACGGGCACTTTATTGAAACGACTAGTTTGAAAAATTCATCTCTCAACTTTAATTATAGAACGTATATTTAGATTTCTATCAGACATGAAATTTTCATTTCGATTTGAAATTCTCCCAATGTTTGAAAATTATTAATACTATAATAACAGTTTATTAATAGGGCAATATCCTGGTTGATAATAGACAATGATATTGATTTTTGAAATGTTAGTATTAGAATGCATCCGTCAATTCTAAAGGTGGTATTGTCGATTCAGGGGGATGGTATAGATAAGTTTACGTGACGACTGAATGAGGGCGCTCTTCACCCCCATATAACTGGGGCAATCGATATTTAGAAACTCCCGCCGGGCTACAATCCTAGCGGCGCCCCTTTCTGCCAGTGCGTGTTTTTCCGCCAAATGTGAATCTTATCTACTCAAAAACAAACAAGTGTCAAGTGAAGAGTAAGACGAAATTACAGGTCGACCTGAGCGACCTCTACAAACCGTCCTGCGTACTCACTTATTCGGTTTATATACATTTTTGTTACATACATAATATCTATATGTTATGTTATTATATGTGTTTGTGGGTTTATATAAAACGATAGTATGGTGGACTACATTGACAGAATTGGTGAGTATAGTCCTATCTCATACCGCTAAGGGTATTTATATATCGATCACGTGCCAGCTTTATTTCATGCCATCAACTTTTATAACTGCAATCCCTTCAGAACCGCGCTTGGAAAATAGAAATAATCCTGAAACGTTCGCGACCAATCAACCACTGATAAGACAAACGAACGATAATCAGAACAAGGACGATGCTAGGACATTCTGAATAGGCGACTATAAAGATATGTTAATCGAAAAGGATAATATTGCCACAACAACAACCCTAAATGAACCCAACATGAATTGTCTAACCTCAAAAGATAAGTCTGCGATTCGATAACCTCTTCCAAATCACAGATATCTACAGAAAGTTTATATCGCATCTTTCCTCCAACATTGTTATCACATCAATTCATTTCTCATCATAGCCAATTATTATTATAATAAAATGGAGTTATTTCCGTTCATTTGAATTACGTCACAAAATTTACATTACTGGCTATTTGTTGTGGTATATTTGGTAAACATCTGTTATTTCCGAATGGACAGCCCTTTCGATAATTCAGCCCATTTCGATTACTACTCTCTCCAGCTTGTCAACAGAATACCGCATTATTCAAATTCAGTCATGCTGAAAGGTTTAGAAAACTATTATTATGAAAAGTTGAAATTTTACTATCAACATTCATATTTATGGATATATTAAATATTATGGATATATTAAATAATTAATTAGATAACGAATATCATCTGTCATATGATGACATCTAATATTATAAAAAGCATTAGCCTGTCAACTGTCAAATTCTATTCGATTTATCTGAAATTTAGGAAAAACCGAGCACGATAGGGTTGATTCCGTTATTTCCATATCCGTTTTTTTTTCATTCCTCTTCTTGTATGTCCCTATTCTGCTACTTTTCAACAATTCAAAATTATGCACATCTCATTTTTCTAGAGGGCCCAATTTGAATTTAATCAGTAAAATACAGTCGTATAGCCCGTCAACGTATATCCTGTAATGGAATAAGAAAAATTACAGTCATAATTTGTGATGGTGTCGAGTTGACAATTGCCTGTATACACCCTAGCCCTTCTAGGAAAAAAAACAAGCTAGGAATCGAGGGACTAATATATCAGGCAAATGTGGCTGTTTATAAATGGCCAACAGCTAATATCAAATTATAGGGATTGTACATACAATATGAGTCGATGTTTTTCATTTCGGAAATTTTCCCTAGTTTAAAATTGAAAGTGTTTGATGAAATTTAGAAGGGAGCTGAACGAATAAGAGGGTAGTTCGTCATTTAGTTAGTATTGGAGGGTGTTGATCTCTAAATACACGTAGAAGAGAACTAATTGCTAATTGCAATTTGAGTCCGTTGCCAGGAGACAGTGATTTAAATCGTTACTGGTCCCAATAATCTCTGCGATCCAGTCAGTTGTGAAATATTAGAAAGGGTGTTATCTTTGAATTTGTTATTTTTTTTGTGGTGGAAAGAGCCTTATTGTAGACTTGTCATTATTATCGATTTTGCTGTTCAGTTTCGGTATTTTGGGGAGAAATTCGGTGTTTGAGTTGAGTCTTTGGCGCTTTGTTGTGGTGTGAATGATATGAACGTGCTAATCAAGAACTCAACTACAATATGTCACAAGCATTTGTATGATATAGGATTGTTGCTGTATATTAAAGTATGGAAAAGGGGTGAATTTCAGTAGGTGGTTGTAGTTCCCTATGTTTCTCTCAATATCATATATTAACATCTTCCCTTGTTGCCTGCAATACGAGATTTAATAACGATCGTCTGTGTTCAGTTCTGAATGATAAATTGTGATTGATGATTCCGTAGCATAATTCAATGGTGGAAAGAACAATAAATCTACAAATATCCAGCCAAAGACCATTTGAATTTATTTAAATATAAATTGGCTACAATTTCGAGAGAGAAATAGTTTTTGATTTTTATATTTATAATTTTTAGATTGTTGTAAGAAATGGGAAATTGAAGGAAATTGCCCATTATTCCTGTTGTTGAACTGTTCATAAAGTTGTAATTAGCTTTATGTATACTGCCTTCCGGATCTGTTGTGAAAAATACAATATTCTTCAAGTTTTGTTATAAAACAGTCATAATCAACTTATATTGTTAAGGAACTCTCGAAATTTTTCTTCAACGATAATTATCTGGAAAATGTTGCAAATATAATAAAGTTAACTAGATTATTTAGAAAATATAACTAGAAAAAAAATTTTCTCTAGTATTTTTTTTTACTATCAAATGGTTGATTTTAACGAACATTGATGGTGTTCTCTGGTTAATTTAAAGAGTGTTGAGATGTCTTGGAAACAAGGTAAAGGAAACGTTCTTGGACAGTAATCTAAATTGAGAAGGGTTAAATTGACTGGCAGGGTAGCTGCAGTAGGTAATGAATGTTTATCGGACCGAATCACGGCGCACAAGCACCAAGATACGTTTTATACTAGAAGACGGCCGACTACATTTCGAATAGAGAGAAAACTAGATCGATATGAGAATAGTCCTGGCCTAATACACCCCACAATTCAACACAAAAACAAAAATTCTACAAATAATCCATATTTTTCTACCTCAATTAGGCATTATTTTCGTTGATTATCAGTCGAAATGTAGATTTGATGAATATCGAATGGCTTTATTGTACGACTTTAACAAGTCCATCACTGTCGCTCAAACAGCGAAATAATCACCAATGGGGATTGAAATACGAATGCAAACTATCTACTCCAGTTTCCGTTGAAATCATGCGGGAATTTCAAGTCGTACTGAATTTTTTCCTCGAGTCAATCTTTCTTAAATCTTGTTTTTTTTACTACGTTTCTATTTCGAAAGAATCACAACAATTTATTATTTAAGTTGTCATATAGATATCGGTAAATATTGTTGCCAAGTTTTTATTTAAAACTAAAATGGAAATTTTAATTCAGCTATTATTGTTTCAACTGAACTAGTAGGCTATTAATCTGGACTTTGTTTATCTTTGAATTCATGCAAGTCGATGATTATTGTTCCAGAATACGTGCTCAGCAGTAGCCCCCGAGGGTCCGGCTACCCAGCCAGATCTCCAATGGCTGCTGCTAATTCTACAACACAACAACACAGGTAAGTCTTCAATTTTATTCAATAACAACAAATTTCGTTAATCGACTCAATTCTATGAATCGTTTCGATAAAAATTGATTTCTGTTAGATGAACAAGTCGAAAATTTGCCGCGAGGTTCCATGAGATTGATAAAGCAACATTTTGTGTTTGTCAGAGTGAATTTACGACATTCCTTGTCCATTTCGGTAAAAGACTGCGACAATTACAATTATTCCACAAGAGACCTTGTAAACTTTAGTCAGTTTGATATTCTATTATTTCTCTAGTCGTTTGACTGGCGGTTATGTTCCCGGTTTACGAAAGATATAGTTAAATACCCTGACTACCTATTCTGTACTATATCGTAATACAACATCCCTCTCATGAATATTCACTCATATTTAGAGTGTAAATGATTAATCATCATTATTCCGGACGTGTTATTAATGTTTTATAACGGCATGTGTTTATTTACGGGCTTGTATTGTTTGTATGCCGAAATTGAAACTCAAATATGTAAAAGCAACGGATCTCGGAACGATTTCTATCTCTACATCATCACCGCGTTTTATTTTTATTATTATCATTATTATTATTATTATTTGATGATTCCGGAGCAAATTAGAAACAGATGTGAGCCATGATTAATCGACATCACAACTCCCATGATATAAAACTTTTTAACTAACAATAATATAGGAAGCAAAAAAACAAAATTGGCAACCATTTAAATTGTCTGTAATGGAAATCGATGATTTTCAATCATTAATCTGTTAGAAAACTTCCCGGAAATCTTGCCAATAATAGCCATGTCTAGCCAAATATAAAATGAATAAGTAAATATAATAGACAAAAATAAGGGTGGTCGCATACTTGAAATAAATTCAAATTGACAACTATAAATCAATTTTTTTCTTCTCTTATCAAATATAAACAATAAAAATAGAGTTGGGGGAAAGTTTCGAAATTATCTTGGAAAATAAAATATTACTATCGATGAAGATTGTGACAGTTCCATAACAAAAACAAAAACGTTGATCTTGAAACAGTTGGTTGTGTATTTGTAACTGAGGGTAGAAATTATTTGTGTATTATTTTACGTGTTTTTCACTTTTTTCCCAACTGATATATAGTTAGCACGGCCGCCTTTGACCCTCGCCTTCATCTGAAAACAAGCCAGTTCCTGTTAACAACGACTGTTATTAATGGTAGACAGTCTAAAGATTTTTGTATCTACTTTATTAAGTTGTCAACATAACAGATAATAATAATTTATTTAAATTTGTAATAATCAAATTCATACGTCAATCTTCATGTCTTAACTCTAGTACAACTTAATGAAATAAAATTTCGAGCTAAGAACAATCGGAGAATTGTTTTGTTGCATTAAATTCGGCATTTTAAGCCTTGACAAATTTCGAAAATTACCAAATGATAATCAATTTAAAATTACTAGTTTCTCTAACTATCCTTTTCGATCTGATAAGAGTTCCGATTGGTGTGATTAGGAAATTTTTCGTTAAAACCGCCTACTAGCACGCAATTTTGATTAATTCATGAATTAAGAACAATCAGGTAAATTTTAATGTTTGAGTTAGTATCAAATTAAATATAAGTAATAGAATTCGTTACAATCATTTAGTACCATAACTTTCTCAATTTTATTAATATATTCAATGTTTAGAATGTGTACAATTCGTTAGTATCATAAATTTATTCACCCTTATTTTATATGAAAAAGTTTTTCCACTATATAAAAAAAAATATAGGGGGGGACTGTCTTAAATTACATGTTTCGATGCATAACAGTTTTATCGCAATTTCTAGTAATTTTTCACAAGTCAAATTGATTACGTGCCGAGTTAATGTCGTGATTTGTCATACGACGATCGACATGTTGTTGTTGTTGTTGGGGGGTGGATGTTGCTAGAAATGGGAAATAAAAGGCATTTTCAATTAATATTGTATGGAATATCAGAATGACGAATATGACATTTAATCTATACGATGACAATTTTTTTTTGTTATTATTATTATAATCATTGAATGAAAATTGAATTATTGTACAATCATCACCTAATCTAATCGAATATTGGGCTGATTGTGAGTGTGAATTTGGGTGGTAATTTTATCTAAATTTGATCCGAAAGTGGTGATTATATTATCACTATCACGCAATTGATAGTTTGAGCCTCAATAGAGGTGTGAATGTTGGTCATAATTTATGTATATCTTAGTCAAGTTTTATGGATTGATGCATTCTTATTTTGTTCTGATTATTATCAATTTTCGTGCATTACCATCATCTATTACATATGTTGTTGTTTTTTTTCTTCTTCATTAAAGTTAATTTTTTCCGATAGGTTCGTGCCGACTGTTCGACTTTATGGTGCTTGTATTGTTTTTTAATTTTCAATTTAGTCGTTTTTGTTTTTTTTATGTGTCTGTGTGTTATTTTAGAGAAGGGGTTTAACGCCATAGTAAGCTATACACAGTTGGATGGATTGTCTGGACGGGTGCACCAGGTCCGCTCTCACGATTACTGCCATTTAGCACGCATATACCCCTATTTCAATGTTGAAATCGCATTAAAAATACCTCACCTCACATGTGAATTACACTAACATGCTCTCTATCGTGTTCTTGTAATGATTATTGATGGCCCCAACACTATCGTTCACGACCCATGAATATTTGATTGTCTATATAGTTTGTCATTGACTATACTGCATTGTCCATTAATCTATATGTAAATTAACACTATTAATAGTCGAAATATTTTAAATTAATTTACAAAACAATCTCTAGTTTATTATCCAAAATCACATCTGTTTGAAATCGGATATTAGATTTATATTGTGTTAAATTATGGGAGATTCCCAGTCATCGTGTGTTTTTGTCTATAATAAAAAGCTCTACTATTCCATTAGTTTATAGTCTGTAATTAGAGTGTGCACGGTCTGTACTTTGGCGTAGATAACTATAAGAGATGCTGTTAACAAGGGTGGTCTATCTACAGATGTTACTGTATTCAACTTAATTTGAATGTTCTATACGCATAACGTATAATTTCGAGGAAGCACCCACTTTAATGACTGCAGAAAGGGCGGATCATTTCCAAACAAAATAAACTGAAATTCCATCGAAAATTCATTATACGAGATTGTTGAAAATCGTATTTTGTAATTAATCAACCAACTTATCACACTTTCCACAATATAGTCGTGTTTTCATGACTGGAAAATATCGAATCAAATCGAATATCTTGGATTCATACAATTATAAGAAGAAATAAAACAGTAGAATATAAAATAATACAACAAATCGTGCGATAAATCGACTATTGTTAGTTCTATTAACTATAACAGATTTGTTGCTCTATTCAAAATAAAACACTACAATTTCAATCTAATTTAAACCAAATTCGAACAAACAATAATTGTCTATACAAGAAGTTGAATCGCATTATTCTATCTGTATTGTTTAATTCAAACAAATCACATTAGAATTCTTCAGACTATTCCATTCCAATGGAAGCACCTGTTACAACAATTGTAAACAGATCTGGCTATCGAATTTGCAATTTTTACATTTATATTGTTTGTTTTTATGATCAAGAAACCTTATGAATACATATGAGTTACTTCATTTTATTTTCTAATTTATCTAATATAAACAAAATATACCTTCCGGTTAAGTTGAATCTTCCGGATCGATTTTATTGAAATTTATGCAAGTGACACTATCAGTTTTCGCAATCTGTATGCGATTTACACCAGATTCGAATAGTTTGACTAGAAATGAGATACGTTTAATTACCAATCATAAGGAACACACAAGTCTAATAAATATGATCTATTTCATAAATATGTACAGAATATTTATTGTTAAATGTATATATGTATGAATGACTTTCGAGCTTAAAGCCTTCTCTGACCGTAAATTATCTATTAATGTAATTTGTGTTGCCGTGTGCTCTTCTTAAATGAAAGCAATTTGTCTGTTCTCATTTATTAATGAAGCTAGAAAGCATAAAGTTCCAATATAGAAGGAAACTGGGAGAGTTTGTGGCTTACCCATAAATACACCACTTTGTTAAATCAAGATTATTTTCATTTAATAATCAAACAAAACTAGAACTATCAATATTTCAAATCTTGTTTTTTTTCTTTGTGTAAATTAATAATTGATCTTTTATGATAAATTCTCTAGAGATCTTGAACCAGCGATGGCATTAATTGTCGTTATCTTTTTTGTTGTATATAACGTTAAATCACTTCAATAATGACTTTGATCGTGTCTGGATTATCCGTCTGGAAAGGTACTCGCTAAATCAATGGCCTTTGGATGATAACCGTATATTCTATACAAGTGCTACAGTTTGATAACAACAACCGTTTTGAGTGTAATCGAACTAGTTAATTACGATAGATAATAGAAGAGGCAATATTATCACTGATTAAACGTATTGTCGCACAGATCACTCTTGTATTTCTCATTTATGATAATACCAAAATCGGTTCCTATATAGAAAATTGTCAGGTTTTTATATCTATCACCTCCTCTGAATTTCTACAACTAACGAGAAAAATATGAAACATCAGAATAATGACTGGATTTTTTGCTCTATTAATAATTTCGGCACCCCTAGACGATTTGCCTTGATCCATCGAATGATAAGACCGTTTTTGAAATAATGCTTGTTGGCACGGAAATGTGTACGTCTCATTAACATATATACCTAAATTTTTTTGTGGTTTGAAAATTATAATGAAATTTGTAGTAAATGTTGTTGTCTTTTGCGGTTACCGAATTAATTATAAAGTAACAGGATCTATGGTATATCCATCCGGATCGCCGTAAAGCACGTTCCTGTATCCTAACCGGATGAGGTTAATAGCCCTCCGATGCATAAATATCCCCCAATAACGTACATTTTCCATCCAATAGCGATAATCACTTGTCCAACATTGATCCTTATAAAACACTATTAAAGAGGAGTAACCATCATCACAATAATTAACAAGTTTAAATGATGATCAATTTCTAAGTCTACTAGAATTTATTTGATGGAAATTAAACAATTCAACTGAGAATGTAGTTGAATGTAATGAAAAACGAAAATTCTTGACAAGAGAGGAAATTGCATTTTTGTCCCGAGAGTCGTATGTTTTAGTTACGATTCCCAAACTATTTCCGACCCTACTGCTTTCTAAAACTGTCGTCATTTATCCCTGTTATTTTTAGTACTTTTCATAATCTTTGATTCGATGATAATTATGTCTATTAACGTTTAGAAATGTTAACGTTAAATCACGGTATTTTCAAAGAAATCGACAAAAATGACAGTCGAATAGGTGACAGAACGGGTTTCCCAGGTAACATTGGGTTGGAAATAGCGAGGGATTGACGTTCGTCGTCATAGCGACGCCCATCTCTTTAATACCGACAACGTTTTAGTCAAATTCGCCGAATCAAATTAGAGGGTCATCGTTTGATTTGATACGAATTTTCTACGACAGACCAACAATGGTAAATCACTGTTTACTCATAGTGTCAATTACATGATCCTGTTTATATCGCACATTGGTCAGTAAACAACATTGTGACCATTAGCAACGATCTAACCAACCGAATTAACTAAGCACTTCTCAAATCTAATTAGCCCACAACATAACGTAAACTATTTATTATAATATTCGAAATTTCGAATTATGTTTATTATTTTGGACAAAAGAGCGTTCAATCGTATTTTTAAGCAGTAAAAATCCGGAAATTAGAGTTAACTCGATTTTATAGTACCGGGAGTTGTCGTGTTTTTTTTTTGTCATTTTGTACATCGACAATATCAAATGATGAAGTTCTAACATGGGGCCTTATCTGGAACCACCCTTAAACTCTATAGTCATTGAACAGAGGCCCACTGTTATCAGACCTTGTGACACGGGTTAGCTTTTATCCAGCACATTGCGACTGACATTCTAAGCATAGGATGTCCTTATAATTCTATTACTTATCTCCCTATCGTTCTTTTTTATCTATTAACTCGGGAGTTGACTTTTGTACGTCTTAATTATATTATTCACTTGCCTTTTATGTTCCAATGTTCAGATATATAATAAGAATACAACATCCGTTTTTGACGTTCCCCAACCAATTCAACCCCTTAATCGAGTTGAAAGCGGCTAGTAAGACAAACCCACCACAGGTGATGGTGATGGTGGCAAAAGGGGAAATCAAATTAATTTTTATAATTAAATCCGAATTGGTCTGTCATTGCACAAATCTTATTTGAATGTTGAAATCTACGGCCCAATTAACAACTTATAATAAATGGAAATTAGTTGAGGAAATATATAAAAATTCTTATTCCTTCCCGTTGCCTTCCGATATTGTCACCATTTATCATACTTATATGACACAATAGATATGTCCGAGGATTTCAAAAACGTTATTAATGTATTTAGAGGAAAATCGTGTAATAAATAGGATGATAAACGGCTATATGATTCAATAAGACGTCAGCATTTGTTCAAGTCAAACAATATTTCGATTTCTATTTTTCTGGATGAAACTATTAAATAAATAAACGTAATTAAACAACTGAAATGGATGTGTGCGGTTTTGAATGGACTTAACTGATAAGGGATACATTCTATAATATTGGCTTTAGGTAGTGTAAATGGAAACCATCCAACGTTACAATTAGACCTGTAATAATAACAAAAGCAACCAATATAGGCGTTTATAAGGGGTGCACGTTGTAATCGAGTATTTCAACTTTATTATATCTCGAACTTATCCAAAACAATATCCTGTTGTTTATCAAAATATTATATTGTTTTGATAAATATAAAGCAAACATCGTTCTAATCAAGTAAACAATTTTGGAAATTACACCTGAAATAATCTTTATATTTTCTAAAATCTAAATAGACTATTAAAATTTTGAATATTAAACCAATCTTGTTTTATAAAGGAGCGATCAATTTTTTGTTATTTCTCGATTCAATTTCCATATCAAACAACTTCATTAGCCTTCTACCGTTCTACAAAATGATGAATTTTTTGCACAGCAGGGCACATCATAAGTCGTATGTCCATTGCTCGTTGCTATTTTCAAGTATAATTCTGTTAACGACAGTCTAATTAATATTTGCCTGTATCATTTCAGTATAAAGCTTTCATAAAATCGACATATTCCCCATTATCCTCCATCCCTTTTTGTGTTGTGCTTTTGTTGTTCAATATATCAAGGAAATTATCACCAGCGATATTCTATCGGGATAAATAAAATAGCTGATTGCCTTTTCTATATGATCTAGGAGATTGCTGTATTTACGATCGGTCGCTCTCGTTGAAATTAAACAGATGGATCGTAAAACGGTTAATATTTGACATGGACCAAATCCAGCTATAAAACTTTGATAAATATTAATAAAGATGAACGATTATATTAACTGTAAAATTTGAATCGACACTTAACACGCTATAGTTTAAAATATCTTGACATCCCCTTTACGCGAAATTTCATGGAAATAGACAACAAAAAATAATATAATATAACGAAAGGCGCGATTCGTTGTGTTGCAAATTTCCAACAGTAATCTGACACGACTGTAGTGAATTTTCGTATCGTATAGAAAGGGAGGATTTTGATGATGTCTACGTGAATGAGGGATATTAACAGAATATCTTGCGTGGGTGATGGGAGTAGTCCAAAATAACAACAACAACAACAACAATGAGACAAGATCGAACATGGCCCGTTTAAGTATTTATTTTCTCGTTGGCAATGTGTCATCCGTTTTCATGTTTATAACAGTAAAGCAGTGTGCGTTATCGCGTTGAATTGAGCTCCCAAGGGGGCTACAGGGCGCGTTCTCAGCTGCTGTACAATAGAGTTAGGCACATCCATTTCGCTATATTGTGACTTATACAAATACCAGGCATTTTCAAAAATAAATAAAAACGATTCAACTATCTAAACAATAACGAAAATAATCGATAATAAATGTGGAATATGTGTAAATAGGGGAAATTATTTTCACATTGGCGTATAATATTCTAATCAGTAATCACGTGATTGTTGGAAAAATTCCATATATTTTTAGATATAGCGTGACTGATATTTTTCTATATATTTTTGATATAAACAAAAAAATCGGCTCGTCTCAGTTAATTGATTCGCATGCAAATTTTATTATAAAAATTGGAGTGCATTATGTGTGGTTTAATTTGAAAATTTCATATTGTTAGAATTGTCCAATTTCCACATATTTCCACCATATTGTCGCTATAAACAGTAATATTTCTAACGTAATTGTCCGTTGAATAAATACAATGCACACCATTTATTGTAATGAGTCTGGCAACAATTCCAGCAGATATTCTTCTGGATGCAGTCAAATAAACTGTATTGTGATTATAAAGATAATATGAACTGTTTTATTTCAAAAACTTTTCTATATATAATAATGTTGGATAAATGTACAGGGTCGTGACAGACATTAATAATTGTCGGATGGAATTTCGAATAGTTGAAAGAGTTTTGGATTTTGTTTTTTTTTTTTATTATTTGTAGTTATAAAGATTCATTTGATGTTGCATTAAAAATCATACAGAACAATATCTTGACTAGATCCTTATGCCTTGTGGTCTCGACAATAGTGCACGATTAACATTGAGGACTCTGAAACAAAGCACTCTGATAACAACATCTGCAGAGGACAGGCATGCTATGTTCTATTTAAGTACCGAGACGAACGTAAGCCGCTTTTGAACTAAAGGAGGAGGATCTTTGAATTTAGAGTGATCCATTCAAGGGCAAAGGTAGATTAGTGAGATGTTATCATAAGCATTCATTACCTTATTCCGATATATTCATGGTATTAAAATACAACAACAACAACAAATGAAAATACAAATTGCTCTAACTATATTTAATTTCGTATCGTTGAGAATTTTCCGAGTATCCACCTAAGGTAAAATCAATTATGTGATAAAACAGACGACATTATTGCAATATCGGGTTGAATATCTATGCATTTTTCAATTCAATTTAGGGTAAACACAAACGTTACGTTTTATATAATGTCGGTTGCAGATACGTAAAGTCAATAAAATAAATTTATTTTCTGGATGATTGCTTTTTTGTTCAATGGAAGAATAGAGAGAGAATAATCGAAAAGAACAGACTCCGACTTTCATAAATGCATTCCATAACAAATCGAATTCCATTCTACGATTGTTTGAAGAAAAATACCAAAAGACAAATAAAAATGAAAGAAACTAGATATCAGTTATTATAATAATTGTATTATAATTCGAAATTCACCACCAAAATATCATTTATTATAATTTCAACAAGTGTTTATAGTGGATTATCCAAGGACCTGATTATCGCCATAATTCATACATATATACAGAAAACAAATGACAATCGAAACATCCCTTGTGACAATGCTATATTCACGTATATGTCTCGACTAGTTAGCAAAATATAAATATACGAACCGACAGAAAGACGACCTGAAAGGGAATTAAAATACATTA
>JAZBGZ010000111.1:38155-78727 GCA_037414795.1 Stenodera caucasica | reverse complement strand
ATGAGTTCAATTGTTGTGGTCAGTTGTGGCGAGTAAATAGCAATGTCGTCTTATAGAATCTTCAATTTCCGATTATAACACAATCGAATAAATCGCGGCTTTGTGCAATTGAAATATTAAAAAAAAAAAAAATTTGTACGGACAACAATAACTATTCCCCTAAAAAAAAACATCTCTATCGATGATTCATATTAGGATTACTATAGAATGGAAATGGAAAAGTTTGAGTTGCTGGTGTGCTTTCTTTTTGCTGAAATATCAATTGATTTTGTTATAATTGACGGAATTGGCAGAACGCCAAAGACAACACAACCAAAATTATTTCTTAATGAACTTCCCGAATTTCAACAGATGGTAAAGTGACATGAACTGAGAGTAGTTGGGAGATTACTTTAGAAACTTTTCGTTAAGATTTCCTACTAATGATTTTCCACAACTTTGAAAATAGAAAATTCTTTAAACAAACTCTATCAATAATTTAAAAGTTGCATGATTAATTTTGTTGAAGATATTCTACAATTTAAAATTTATATTAGTATAAATTTTGGAACAAGACCAAATACAACTTCAACAATAACAATTTCATCTATTTGATGTTTTAGAGACGACAAAATTTCTCTGCAATCAATTTAATTGTTATAATTGTGTTGCAAAAACGTTAAAATTTCCTTCAATGATTTAAACGAATGATAGTTTCAATTAGATGAAAGCTGATTATATTTTAAATGAAAACTAGTCGGAAAACTGTTGTAGTGCCAATAGAAATCTTCAAAGGAAATTAAATGAATTGTACACGAACTGTTTGGATCAATAGTTTGAAAAACACGTAATAACGTCAAGTAATTTAATGGGATTTTCGCGTTGTTCCTCGTCGTCATCATCATCACCATTATCATCATCATCATCATCATCCGCAAAATATAATAAAGTAGATTTCAGATGCATTTTCGAATGAATCGCAGCACAACGAAACAGATGGATTAATTTAATTATAACAAAAGATATCTCAACAATGAATAAAAAAGAGATGGTTTTTCTTTTTGGTTGTGCTTTGGATAGAAATGGGAAAGTTTTCGGGAACAAGACGAAATTAAAGAAAAAAAAGAAATAAAAGAATTATGATAATATCATGAAACAACCTGGGAATGTATATCTGGAGTAGTTCTTTGTTAACTGCCTCGCATAATAAGTGGCTTGTTATAATTAGTCGAATTTTCTCTTATTATTACTGCACTCTATGGAAACGAGCATATTATAAAATATCGTAATATGCTCGGACCATTTGTATTCATTAAATAGCTATAACATTAACTAATTGTAAGAGACGTTGTTGCTTATTTACTATTTAACGTTTAATATATAGACATTAATATAGTATATGAAACTTTGTTTTTGTGTATTATTTTTATTAATTATAATGATATATTTTATGGGAGGAGGGATGCCAAAAAATTGAACATTGCAGAGATTTTGTTGGCGACGAATAATAATGTCGTTGTAAAAACAGTATATAGATGGAAATATTGCCAACAAATTTTCATTGTGCCAAGTGGGACTCAGACTGGCGCCTTCATTGTTAAATATTTTCTCTGATAGCTCAAATAGATTGATAGAATAGTATTCGGTACGACTATAAATACAGTATTCACAAATTGTATCGATTCCATTTTATTAACAGCTAAATATTTATCTTCTCTCCAATATAATCCAGGATCTGAGATACAAATGAAACAAATTTCTAATTACCATCAATTCCAACGGACGTTCAGAACTAGAACTAACACAGAGATTCACATGAAAACCGAACAAATATCGACGATTTCTTGAATGATGCTTGGAATAAAATGGATAAAGGGCCAGTTATAATGAGCACAAATTCTAAAAATCGAACAATTTTAATGAGAAATGGGTAATTCCCTAAGGGAAGCATCATAATTTTTCGAAACTCTGTGATGAATCAGAAATTGTAAAATTAAGAGTTTGACCTGGAATTTAGAGAGGGCAAAAAATTACTACTCTATCTCAAGTCGCAGAAAATCCTGATGAATCCAAACGAAGAGTTGAGAATTTTTCGATTAACCTTAATAGATTTTTATTTTTGAAAAAAGCGAAAGCGACTTACAAGATCTTTCAAGAGATCACTTAAAATGTGGGAACGAAAACGTAACTATTTTGAAAATGAGTCCAATCAAAATCTGTTTTCTTAATTTTCATTAAGAATTAATGAGAAAAACTGAAGAAAGATTGTTTTTTTATTGTTTTGAATAAGGTGAAAAAATATTAAGAAAAAATTGAGTTAGAGGGGTAGAAAAATTGGTTCAATTATTATAATACATGGATAGTTAAAAATCATTGAATTATTCTATTTGAAATGAAAACTACTTAATAATAATAATTACTATTATTCTTATTATAAATAAGTTTTTGTGTTTGATTATTAATCTTATTATCATTATTATCATTCGTCTCATGATTCGATCCACTAACTGTTCATAAAAATATTCAATATAAGAAAAAAATTCTAACATTTTGCTCATTATTTTTCAATTACAATTTCTTTCCGATGTGTTGAAAATTAAGATAGCTGATTTTGTTTTTTGACCCATTTTTACAATAGTTATGTAATCACTACTAAGTCTCAAACAATATTTGAGTGATCTCTTCTGCATTTTTTGCATTTTTTCAAAAATAGAGATTTTAAGGTGCATTTACACTTTAGCTGGAACGAACTCTATAATTGCGAGACATAAAATATATTCTGCAAAATATTTTCAAAAATACACATTGGAGCCTTTACACTTTAGTTGGAAAGGACTGTATAATAGAGAAAGGACTCCTAAGATAACATAAAAGAACAAGAATTGATCCTGAGATTATAGTGAATTAAATTTGATCCTGCTCAAATAATAGGACGTGCTATCCGTTGAGTATGCAATAAGAATCTATACAATATATACCTATATAATAAATAACATGAGAGATTATTTCTCGAAAAAATATTTGCAGTAGTTATAAATATTGACGATTTTCGTTGGTATTTTAAGTGAATTGCTTTGTCACGTTCAAATACGATTTACGGCTAATAGTGTTTTACAATAAATTTGTGACTCTAATAATACTAAATCTATTTTGTAATTTGTTCACCTATGAAATATTCACGAACATTCTAAAATATTGCCATAAATGAATCAAATCGCTTGTATATTTATCTGAAATTCTTTTTAATAAATTTTTTCTATATCAGAATCTTAAATTTTCTCTTTATAGCCGACGATTGACAATAAGATACAAAGACGCCAACAATGTCAACGACAAGCTTCCGGACGTTTTTTTTTTAAAGTCCTGTACACAACATTGTGCTGAAATCGACATAAAATAAAGCAGAGAAAACCCCCGGTTCTCTAATACAATATCTTATGATAAGAATAAGAAACACAATTTAGGGGACTAGATGCGAATCCGGAAAGATAGGAGACTGATATATCCCAATTCAACTCAAGCAGAAAAGAGATGGTGGTCGTCAAGCAATGACTATTCGATTGGACATTCAAATTCGACCATAATAATCCGGCTGGATTATTGATTACGGCGATTTTCGAACAAATTGTTGGATAGCAGAAGGACCAAAAAACAGAAAAAAATCAAGATTTTAGAGAGATATTGGGGTTTTTGTACAGTTTTCGTTAAATTGTTGGTCAGACTTATCTTTAATCAATATCGAGACCACTGTTGCGTTAAAGACACAGTTTTGCTGATCGCTTAGCAATTTTTCTCACGTCGTAGAAGGAATTACGGAAAGAAAAACAATACCATTGTGGTGGAACTATTTGACCAGCAACAAAACGAGAGAAAAGTCAATAATCAGTTTTATGTGTTGAAAATAACGGAACTAACTTTAGTGTACTTAATTCATTAATTCTTTACCCCAATAAATTTGCTCAAAATTCGATATCTATAATTTCGATTATAATCATTTATAAATTATAAATATTCAGGAATTAATCAAGTTTCAAATCTGATACATCCCCAATTGTCTTTGTCGCTGAGATGCTTTGTTTTTTTATTATTGGTTTTTGTTGTGTTCTTATGCTGAACAGACAAATGGACTTCACTAGAGAGTTCATTAATTTCCCAATGAACAGCTGCAAGGGTCCCGTTGCTTAGATTTATGTCCGTTATTTGGAACGATACGAAATTCGACTGTTTCACTAGGAGAAATTCCGAAATTACGTTATATTCTTCTTAAAATAAAATAAAATTCAACTGTATAAAAAAAAAAACTTGATCTTGTTGTAAATAATAATTAGGATGAAAATAAAGGGAAAACGAGCTACGCTCAGCTAACTGAATTATTGCCAGTTGCCTAAATAGAGAATGGATTTGTATTGTGGGACCCTATTTGCTAGATTCGTGTTGAGAATGAGATTTGTTTGTGTAATCTTAACAGTATCGTCTCAGTCTACATCCATTTAACAAGATGATGTTAAACATTGGATGACTTAGATATACTTATACGTAAATGTTGATTATTTCTAATCCGAAATTTACACATTCAAACCAGAAAATTTCTATTAATTACCTATATTAAACGTCTTCCTAACGAAATTCGCTTCTAGTTTTGTAAATGGAATAAGTCAAAGCTTCAAAAGCTACCATTTTTTGATGTAAATAAAATGTTCGCGTGTTTATTAGAGCTGAATTGATGTCAAAAATTTTAAGCTAACATTAAAATGTCTTCGAGTGTATTTCAAACTATGTTATATAATACATATATATTATATATATAGGTATATAAAGTTGTAAGCTTTTTCCTCAACAAAGTATCTCAAATGTAGAATTTAGTTGCTGGCTTTAAGTTTCTAGGGAACGTTTAATTATGACAGAAAGTATCTGGCGGCTGATGTTCTCTCTCTTGCTTGCTTTCTTCAAATGCATATTATGTAAACTTGGTATAACGTAACTTAATATCAACTTGAGTCAAGAATTTGAGTTACCTAAGTAAATAAACAATTTCCAAAAGTGGTAGTAGTTGTGGGATTTTTTGTTAATCTTAATTCATTTTATTTTACGTATAATAGTAAATTAAGTGACTATTCGTTCTTATTGTTAAATATATAATCGATATAAGTTTCCTAATCTTTTGATTAGGTTGCGTATATAATGGAATGATATTCTCGTTTATCATTTGGCCGACTCTATTCAATACATTCAGTGGAATCCTCGGATTTTACAAATTGTTCACATAATACAAGCAATTATATTCGCATAATATTCTCGGATACAATTCTCGAATAGTTTCATCATAATCTCTTTTACGAAATTGATAGAAATGAGAATTGGAAAAAAGAAGAATTGAATCATTTACTGTATGACAATAATCGGTGAAGTGTAATCCATTAAGGGCCGCTTAATTATATTATTACATGACATTCATGAATCATGATTGCCGTTCACCGCAAATTGTCGTAATATTTTACTGACCCGCAATTCATATGAAGTGTAACATTCAAAAATTCTACATCATCAAATTAATAATAATAATAATAGTTATATTGTGAATTAACGTAATTAATTCCATATAACACAAATACTATAAAATAATAAAGCTTAGTTTGCGTTATATTATTCTAAACAGATTGCATTGTGACCATCTGCTATATGTTTCCGAATGCACTAATAATAATGTGTAGTTTGCACATTTTGCATTGATAATTCCTTGCACAATATTCGCCAGCGACCGATATTAAGACCACCGTCGCAGAACCGGTACAAACTGGTTTATACATGTAAGATTATAGAGGGTTTAGTGTATATATATGTACATTATACTATAATACAATACATATACTCTCAACTACCACCTATTAATAATCTATTCTTGTATTAGTCTACTTAAATTTAAACAATAAATACCTAAATGCGTTAGAAGTGTATAAATGGTGGATGCGCCGGGCGAGCGACAATATTTAAATTGTAATTTTTAATTAACTTTCAGCTGAAGTGACATTTTTTGAACATATGAATGGAAAGAAGTGAACTTATTTTTAGAAATTTTCACTTCATATATTTTTATAATTTCCCGCCTAACCATTTATCGATGGTTTTGATATTTTGGGTAAATTCACAATAATATTTTATAATGTTTTTTCTAGTTTTTCAACTGAAACACTAGAATTTTGTGCAAAACTCTTCTGTATTGTTATTATTATCATGATGTGCTGAATAAAACGGGGAATTCGTTTATATTTACAACAACGACAACAGAAAAATTCATATTCATGAAAATTATATTCATTCAGAGAAACATTTACAACAACAACAACATTATATTAACTTAGAGGGGATATGAATGCTATTTTTTAAATGTAAATTGCTTCACACATTGTAACGATTAAATAACCTGCTATAATAAAATTCTTGCGTTCCAGATGGCCAAATTAACATACGCATTTTGTTAAATGGCGAAAGATGTTGTACTACTCACCCACTTTTTCCCAGTTCTCTCTTTAAACTATCTACATATTTACATTGTTTATAATTAAACAACTCATATTAAATCCCACTTTACGCAATAAGAGAATTAGACGAAATATTCAAATTATTGATTTTCTCTTTAGTGGAATTTCACGCCATTATTTCCGATCGTTTCGATGTGAGTTGCGAAATAATTCAGTGTTTGAATTTAATTTTTACTAATCGATTATTATCCGTAATAGTTGATAAATCACCGTGACAACGTTTATTGCGACCTATTTCTATTCGGAGGTATGAAATTAAATTAAAACAGAATATTCATTCGATAATCGTCTGTTATAATTCGAGATCGTCTCCTCAATTGACATTCACAATAGAATTGAATTGATAATAACCACTTGAAATTCGGATTCGAGTATTTTGATCATTAAATTCGATCATCAATGTGATTATTTTTATTTTGAATTGTTGACTATCGGTAGTAAAAATGAATACAGTGAACTTGAATGAGTCATAAACTCGATGATGAAATAATCTCCAACTAAAGGTCTGCTAGGACTTCGACCTTTTGGATGGTAAAACGGTCAAACAACCGCAGCCACACTAAGTGGACAAAGCACCACGTATTTCACCCTTAAGTTGCACTCGAATCAGACGAGTCAAATAAACTTCGAACAGAACAACGTATAACGCTCTATTCATTCAAACTAATATACCATTTAACAAGTGAATGTGACATTTGAATTTCGCCCCAAAAAAAAAAAAATACAATAATAATAATAAAGATAGAACTTGACAAATATTTATGACTTCATTAAATCTGAACCATTGTCATTTGGAACGGGAGCGATTACGCTTGACTATTGTGCCCAGATTTCATGACATGTCATGATTGATTATTTCAGGAATTTTTAAATGGAGGGAATTTTCTGCTTTTTTCTTTTTTTTTTTGACTTGTATACAAGCCTGTCGAGATCGGGATTACAGATTCCACATTCTGAAGCCATCGAATGTCAGACTTCTTGCTCTTCCTTAGCACGAATGATAAATGATTCAGCTTACACAAAAGTGGTTATCAATTTTTTTTTGTCATCGATAAAAGAATCCGACAGCCAATTAGGGAATCCGTTTGTTGAATTCAATCGTATACGATATAATGTCTATGAAAAATTTATCGAAACATCGAACATATGAATTTTCGTTTTTATTTTCATTCGATTGCGGTGCTTTTGATAAAATTGTGGCTAACATTTTGATATTAAATAATAAAATATGGTAAACTTAGGGGCTGATCCTTATAAAAAACTATCCTTAAATGCGCTCTTTGTTTGGTTAGAGGAGACGAAATTTATTCACCACTCCATTTCCGGCGTTGGATCGTATAAATGTTTGGTTGAAATAGATAAGGGGATGAAAGTGGAATACTGAGAGAAAGAGAGAGGTTCTTTGATATTATCCTAACCAATACTATTGCCAAATCTCATATCATTAATAGTTCATTTTGATTAGAAGAACGGACTTTATTTGTCTAAAAAATGTCACCATTGCAGAAACATTAATTTTCTTTTGGCCTTTGTCACGTCACTAAAACCAACCAGACATTATAAGTTTCCCTTTGATAATAACGTAATAATATAGAAAGAAGTGCGACGTTCCATTGTATTAATAAAAGGGAGTCTAATCCCTTGACATTCCGCTATACAGCTCTCTTTCAACTATTTTATGTTGCTAGTAGTATGAATTATAGTAATTTTTCGGTCAACATAAATCTTATACTACTCTTCTAACAAGAAATAAATAAAAAATGAGATACGGTTTCTAATAGTTTTATTTGGCTATCTATATTTTGTGGTCGACTTAGAAGTTAAAGTCGTTAAGAAGAACGAAACACAATTACTATAAAGCATTGTCAAGACGGAAGTCCCCCGGTCCGACAATTTAATGTAATTTCTTTCATGAGGCTGCAGATTTTCTATTACAATGTTACTGAAAACGACAATGTTGGGATTTTCTTTATACTTTCAGTTATTGTAAACCAAAACCTGATGAGGATTTTCCAACAATTCAGAAACATGCGGATAAAAAGACGATCATTCTTTAGTATTATATATAATCGATAATGCAAGACAATATGAGATACTATTGCTTGATGTCACATGATAGAACTAATTTAATGCTACACAGACAACAATAGATGAGTACTGCAACGGAAATAAAGAACGGAAAGCACGAGACTGACATGTGTCATTTCAATGTCTAATCAGAAAGATTTTAATTTATATTACCAAAGTAATTTCTATACACATATTATTATTATTTTCTTCTTCTTCTTATTTCTCTTGATGTTCACCCTTAATTCGTATGTATGAACTTGTAATATACTTCAATCTTAATTCGAGGTGTTGTTGTGTGAAAAAGTGGCCGGAGATAATATCCGTTTTAATTTGTTAGCATGACGTGAGGTTGATTATAGTTGCCAGGTGTGGGTAATAACACTTCTCTAGGTGTTTAATGTCACGATGTTGATTCCTGTAAGTTAATACTGCGGTCTCTATAATTACAAAACTAATTCCCAACTATTCCATTATTATTATCATTATTATTATTATTATTATTATTATTATTATTATTACTATTATTATTTGTGAGTATTTGATTGGGATAGATAATAGCTCATTTATATGTTTTATTTTGTCGGATAATAGTTCGATGAGCGACTAAATATATTAGGATACGAGATGAGAATATAATAAAAATAGATAATCATGTTAGGCTTGCAAGCAAATGGAGTCGATGGAATATTGATGAGCTTTTAGAAATTTAATATGATCAATAATTTAAACTTCTGGCTAATAATTCACTAATTATTGACAAATCAACTTTTGTGACATTTTCAAGGAAATACTTAGTTACCTAATTGATTTCGTATGTCGAAAATTGTGAATTTGAATTTTATTGTAATATTCATTTTGTAGTTGTAATGAAATAGAATTGTTTTCTAGTTTGGACATTAATGAAATTATTGATTTGCTGCAATTACGAACTTTATTGTTCTTCATTGTGGGTATGTGACGGTTTTATTGTATGTGTGTGTGTGTCGAGTGGAAACTGCAACCATTGCACCATCCACAAAACATGCCTTGCACTTCATATACAGAGACAGGCACATACAACATACCCACAGAGTAAAACTGGTTCCAAAACGGCCCCAACTACGACCTTCGCGTATACATATACAAGACTCACACACATACACACAAATATACACATATATGTATATACAGTCCGTTCAAGCTTAAGTGCGAGTGCCCCATGAGATCTTTATTTTTGAAAACAAGAAAAAGATTGTAGCTTGGTACGCGTGTTAAAAATAAAATTTCTTTAGCGATCAATCAAAATTATTCTGATCAGTCATTTTTATCATTAGCCAACTTTTAAATTGATAGTGAAATTACAGATATATTCTAACAATTGCAAATAAAATTTTTCTGTACTTTCTACCGCTAGATCTCGGAAAAAAAATAAACAAGACTTGTTTCCATGGTAACATAGGAACTACAAGAAAATGATCTCTCTAAATTTCCAAAATCCAAAACAAAAAACTCTCACTTCAAATATATTTTATAAAAATTGCGAGTAATATTTTTCTGGACCTTATAATGATAGATTTCAAAGAAAAATAATAATGACCAATTTCCATGATTAAAAATAAGCAAAAACAAAAAATGAATCTATTTAAATTTTCACAATTTGTCAAGACCTGTTTCATATGTCCGGAAATACTACCCTGTTTCACTTCGTTTCATATATGCATTTCATCACAGAAAATTTACCCCTATCGCGTCTAAAGAAGTTTCACTTCTAAAATGGGAAGCGACTTAAGAGATTAAGTAACTATTTTAAAATTGAGTCTCTTGATTCTCATCAAATAGAAAACAAATTTTATTAGGACTTAATGAGAAGAATGTCATGCGTCTGTTGAGGCGAAATCGTTTTTTAATTGTTCTAAATAAGGTCAGAAAAATTGACAAAAACTTGAGTTAGAGAGGTGAAATTCATCAATTTTAGGGTAGAAAAATTGGTTCAATTATTATAATACATGGATAGTCTTGAGTATCATTGAATAATTCATGATTCGATCCACTTATTGTCCATAAAAATGTAATTTATTGAATAATAATAACAATAATAATAGTGATATCAATAATTGTTATGATTATTCGGTAATTTTCATCATAAATAAGAATATCCAATGATACTTAAGCTGACTATCCATGTTCTAAGGTAACTGAACCAATTTTAGTACCCTAAAATTGATAAATTTCATCCATCCAGAACAAATTTTTCTCAACTATTTTTGACCTTATTTGAAAAAATTAAGCAATGATTTTTCTCAAGACTCACACAACGTTCTAATTTCTATCCAGCAACATTTTTCTGTGATTTGATAATAATTGAAAAAACTGATTTTGATTTGACTTATTTCAAAAACAGTCAAGCCTCGAACAAGTGATCTTTTAAAGGAACATTTTTATCAAAACTAAGGGGCATTTACACTGTAGCTGGAACGGGCTATATAAACTTGTATGAGCATGCACACTCCCCTTTATACAGCTATCTGTATAAACTTTTTCATTTACATTCGCCAACAATCCGTTTTTGTCTCCATAGAGAGATCCGTTTGAAGTTCTTGAGGCCATTGCCCACAGATATTCGCTATCTTGTTTAATAAAAATAAAAATCAAATACAGTCGAATTGCATAAGAATATCATACCAGAACGAGACAAAAAAATAAATAAATAAAAACAAAAATAATTTACAAAATAAATTATATAAAAGATCCTATCTTTTGACTTATAGTTTCGCAACATAGTCTGATAAGGTGTGCTTTAATTAGCACATACAGTTGTGTCTATGATAAATTTATTTATGATTTTCAGGTGTATTGTTTGATAGTTGGATAAGTGGCGAATATTGAGTTATTGAAGGGAGTGTCGGAAAAATCTAGTCGATCGAAATTCCAGGACACTGTCCTTCAACAACTGCAATCTATAACAGACATTCAGCTCTTTCACCGGTACAATTTCTCTAAGCCATTAAATTTACGTAACGGCATTTGCTCGGATTATCAACAAAAATAACAGGTATTTGTATCAATTTTTTTTTTTCTATATTTGATCCAATCATCAAAACCAAACAATAGAATATCGGAGAAGGGCTTTCCGTTTCGTTTATCCCAACCCAAACTTGTGCCAATAGTTACATAGCAATTAGGGACTACTAAATTCTCGTTGGACAGCACCTCCGTCACTTTGCTGAAGAAGAAATCAACCCTCTGTCGTATGGTCGACGAACATCTTTCTCTATTACACATATAAACTACGACTACTACAAATCTAATCTATCGAGAAAAAATCAATGGCAAATTTGTAATTCTCAATAAAGAGTAAATAATGATTGTTGACCACTTTGAAGCTCCTTAATTTGTTCACAAGGAAGCCACAATCACTCCACTAAATCAAAGCATAATTGTGGACTTGATTGCAATTAAATGATGGCTTCAACATTTGATTTGTATAATAATGAATTTAGGAGCTCTATTGGGACTTCAGTGCTTCAAAGTCAGTTATTGCCGGCACTAAGGTCGTCTATAGGAAATCATTTGAATCGAAAAATGTTGAGTATACATATATTTTGTATATGTATGTCTATTGAGTAAAGGGAGTTATTTCCCAATCAAGGAATTACCGTGGGACGCACGACTGACCGCACTCCGACGCCCTAATTACAAAATTGATTCGAGGTGAAACGACTCACGGCTGAACAAATCCCAGAGGTGGTTGCTTTATTAGATCATTGCTTTACTGCACAATCCTATTACTGATATACACACTCTACAACAGTGTTTTACAAATATATTATATAACAAAAAGAGATAGAGAGAGAAAGTCCCAGAAAACTTCGAATCTAGAAAGAGAATCTTGTGCTAATTAATATGTTAAATTTATTAGAAAATAATTGTATTTAATTCATAGAAAACAAGAAAATAGGACAAGTAATTCTGCGGCAACACATAATTCTACTCATTCTTCTAATGTTCTCATTTTAGAGTAAACCGATGCCAAAATGAGGCTCTAGCGATTTAGAAGTTTGAGATTTATATTAGGTCATCGGTCTCTCTTTCTCGCTTGATATTGCTTCGAAACTTGAAAAAATGCTCTCTATAAAAAATTTTTTTTTCTTTATAGAAGAACCGTGAACATATCATTGAACATCCTAACGATGTCTAAGACAATTTATATCAGCCATTAATGAAGGGGAAGAGGTTATTAATGCCCCATCGGAACGGTAGGCGACTGTTCGATTTCGTGTGACGTCGAGCAAAATGTAATCCAATAAGCCTGTTCAAAACGTTTTACTTAGAAAATGTTTTAATTATTGAGATTTCCAAAGTTAATTATTGAGTTTTTTCCGTAATAAATGAAGATTAATTGCTAAATTATATTCAATGCGATTCTATGCCATTAAATTTATTATTTACTTTCAATTCTGCCCTCATAATTCTGATTTTGCCTAATTGTTCAATTTCGTAAATCTGCAATCTCAACAGAAAAAAAAAATAACCATTAAAAGTTCATATATTCGATTAAAACTACAACCAATAAATTCTCCACTTTGAACTCTCTTAAATCAGTTGGAGTGAAAATACAGCGTCAATCCCTTCCGTTTCAAAAAGTTGTAAATTACCTAATGTCGGCTAGCATCTGAAATAGTCACAATCATGTTTGGAATTGGAGTTGTTGCCGCTACCTTCCTCTTAGCTTCTGTTAAGTTAGATAACAGGATAACGGTCTGTCGCTAGCGGCCACTTCAACTGCTGACTGTAAATCCCTCTTGTAACTTACACTCCAGGATGGTCGTGATAATCCCTTCTTCAATAACAAATGCTCCTTCTGTATCTCATAATCTGATTAGGTAGCAACTACTATTATACCTAACTATGTGAGAACGGTTGCTAGTTGTGGAAGGACTTATACAATTTTTTTTCCCCTCTTTTGTTATTTCAACAATCCAAAATGTTGAGAATTGGATATAATCTGATCACACATAAAGATGTAACCATAATAAATTGAGCGATTTGTATATTTAATTGTTTTGCATCCCATTAAAAATGGGATATGATTGGTATTTTCCAAATTATTGGTCTCTTTTTTATTGTTTTTATTTTGAAAGTGGACTAATCCGCTAGAGGCGATTTCTTGTAAAGAAAGACATTAAAACTTATCTGCTGTAGAGAACTAACGAGCCTTTAGTGAATTCGCCTCTAAAATTAGATGCCACAAAGAAGTAGTTTCATGGCTCATGTCACTGCGATGAGTGGTTGGAAAGTAGAGCTAACTTTTCGGAATGTGCTGAATAAAACAGCACATCAGCAATGTTACTGAACAAAATCGAATAGATAATGGCACATCGTACATCTTAATTAAACTAGTTCGTTATTTGTCGTTTATCGGTACCGTAGAAATCCTCCACTAACCTTTATTGAAGCAATCGTTTATGGCTTAAACAAACATTATGCAATGCTGCAAAGTATTACAGATAAGCTGCCTTGAATCTATTCAAATCGCAGCTCGATGTCTTTGTGGTAAAGCGAAATTTAAATGGAATTGCAGATTTGGCATTATTTTCGTTCGTTTTGGTGTTGTAGTAGTGGTGGAAGAGGAAGAGGATGACGACAAGGGGAGAGAAGAAGAAGTAGAAGAAGAAGAAGAAGTTAAACCCTCTCCCTAGACAATCTGTTTGTGAGAAATAAGTAGAAAATGTAAAAAATTCCAACGTCGTCGTCTTTTACGTACGTGGTATAAATAATCCAGTTGATTTAAAGATGAATCGATGCCGAAAGTTGGCACCTATAGTGAAATATATTTGGATCCCCGACTTGATCCCGGACTTATTCAATACACGAACGTTTGAAAAACGTTTATAACGTTATCGAATTTTGTTAGTGTACATGTTATGATTGTCGGACAAAATTTTTTTTTCATACGATATAGTCCATGTAAATATTCCCGTTATTATTATTTTGTTAATAGAATATTCATTTGGCGGCTTCAATGGTTGGAGAATTGATAGCACAGTATCCGACAACAATATTTCATCTTATATAGAAGTTGATAGGAATTGAATCTGATAGATTATATTCGTTGTTTTTTCCTCATCTTATTGTTCCCTTATTCCAGTCAATCCACTCTCCCTATCATTAATTACAGATTTCTGTATTGTTAGTTGCTATAGTGCAGTCAAATTCGATTTGTTTTAAAATTTAAGAAATTGATGAAAACAGTCGAAAATATGCAAATAGAGATCTAGTTGATTGGAGAATATTTGGGATTTTTACGGAGTCGATAACCTTTTAGATAGCAATCAGTGATGACAAAGCAAAGTGTGAGCCAATGACATTTAATGATCATCATCATCATCATGATCATCGAACTAAATGTTTCGAAACCATCGATATAATCAGTTGGTCGGGTTTATTAGTTACACTAACCAGAGAAAATGGAGATGAATAGCCATTGCCCACTAGTCAATAATTCTAGTTACCAGAAAAACTACCAACACGTGTCTGATTATAAAATCATCTATCGATGTTGATGTTAATTATGATATTTGTGTCGAATATTTATTATTTTCGATGGTGCTTGTTTGGTATTTACGTGGTCGTTAAACGAGTGTCATGTTAGAACGTGGATCAGTAAATCACTCTTGGTGACATAATCGCCAGATATTCCGGAGGTAGCATAAAGGTTCATGTCACGATTTAAATTACAATTCGGGGAAACCATTAGTGAGATATTTAAAGTACTCCGGATTTTCGATAAGGTGATATCGAGGAGTAGAGCACATTTGTAAAACGTGTCAATCTACAAATACCGTTATACAATACACAAAAAAGTATGTCTCACTTTCGAATTTCCATCCATATATCGCTTGTAAGTATAGTTTTGTCGATTTTCGCATTTTTAGATTTGTTGAATTGAAAAATCAATTAGTGCCAATACCAAAAATCGTGTCTTTTAATAAAATAGCATCTCAAAAGATTTCAATTCATTTGAATTGAAATGGAATCGCCGTTCTTTCCATTGTTATTCATCTAATACTGTTCCAATCAATTTGAACGTTTTTCATATAAGAATCAACAAAAAGAAAAACTACCAAGATGGTGGGCTATTGTAAAATGGAATAAAGCAAATTTCAAATGAAACTTTTCACTCACTTTTTTATTGGCCGAGATGTATTCGAAACTTTTGTGATCGACTAAAATAGAAGATTTCAAGCGAAATGTTCTAGCTCTTGCTCATCTCCATTGTCGATAAATGTCGCATCCAACAACAACAACAACAACAACAGCTCAAATAAGATAAAAAAGGATCCCAAAAGAAATAATTTATGTACATTATTATGAAATGGCACAAGATGGACATAATAAACGAAAAAGCCACAATCGAACAAGGTCTTGTGCAAACTTTTAAATTACAAGTAGACTCATTCAAGTGGGCAAAAGCTGTAGGCTAATTTATTGGTTAGAACTAAGTTATTATTAAGTTTGCATTATCAACTTAGTCGTTTGTTGTCGATTGTTGCCAGCGTTTTAGTGAAAATTTGGTTAGGAATTGTGAGGGATTTTGTTGGTGGTGGTAGTGGCGGAGAATGAACACTTTCCGTCAACTCTTAGTATGCAGTGGGAAACATAGAAAATCCATTAGACGCATCCGAGGACGTTACGTTAACTGTTTTGTGTCCCACTTCATCCCTTCATATAGCTTGATCAGAATTGACACGGGGAATATTGGCGAAATTTGCCTGATTTGTTGGTGTTTCATAGCAATACGAAATCGAGATTTTCCACAAAAAAAATGAGGCGTATTTATTTTGAATTAAGTACTTGACTTATTGTACAGAATTAATAATGAACTTTGATGTTTGCAGATGCATGTCAGGATTTTTTCCATTAAATTTATTCATATAAGTTTATTGTTTTCTGTGACCGCAAACAAAATGAGACATCATGCAAAATTTCATTTCGATTGTTGACATTTATAAAAGATTATAATGATTTAGCCGGAACTGTACAAACAAAACGCCATAAAAGAGGATTTGTATTGAGGAACAAGCATGAATACGCATACTTTCGAAAATATAATTGCTTCAATTAATTTTCTACACAGCTATAAGTATATTCATAATTTCGTTTTTGTTGTTATTGTTGTTGTTTTGTATTCTGTACGTTTTCACGGAACTTATACTATAAAATTATACAACCTTTAGATGATAATGTGCGACAATTAAACATTGCCTTTCGCTTCAGTTAGTTTATATTATTGTGAACTTTTAAATACTTTCTTTGTTTTGTGAAAGATCCAACAAATGACAAATATAATAAGGGCACTGTTTTTGAGAGGTATTTTGGAAAATTTTCGCCATCATTTCACATGAGCACTCTAGAAATGGAAATGTCGATATTAATTATTAATTTGCGGTTTATTCGGTTAGGTCTAATCAGTGCGAGTGCGTTTATCAAAACGTAAATATTTACTGTTTACGTTTAGATCGTTTACAAATACTCGATATATTAGAATTTGATACAAACAAAATTAATAGTTGTAATATAGTGAATTACCTGTACGTCAGAGAACGTCCGAGGAAATCCTTCCGGCATGTTTGCAATGAAGGAAAATGTGCACAAAGGTCACGTAATATGCAGGCGGCGGTAGCATATCGCTATTTACACCAACTACTTTACTTTGATCACCTGTAATCGTATTTATATTGTCGATAATCCAACAACAACAACAACAACAATAAGCTCCACTTCACTAACACGAACTACATCGATAACAATCAACATGGAAGTAGACGTAATGAAAATGAGTGATAATTAACGAGTACATACTCTTCGTATTGTCCATCAAAAAGTGGTAAAAATCAACAGACTTAGAGACAACGAATTTGAACTATTGCTAACGTACGTAAACTTAGCAACAAGTTGAGTTTAGCACGTGGCCAATATATATTAACTGGTCTCTCAATTGTCAATTACTATATATATATAACTGGTACATCTTCAATGTTGACCACAAGAGATGTTGATGATTGTCTTCTAAACGACGACCAAGAAGAATATTTCAATATATATATATATATATAAACAATTTACAAATACACACAAGTGCGGTTTGTGGTTCGAATGGTACTGAACCGGTTAGCGGTCGCTCACTCCAACAACAACAACAACAACAGCAACGTCTCGTACTGTTGTTGTTGTTTGCAATTCCTGCAGAGGACAGAGGACCAGTCCGGGGAATATTTTAAAGGACACCGCTGGCTCACCGATCATTAAACAAAATTGAGCTAACTCAAAAAATTTGAAATATTCCAATATGCAACAGCATTTGAAGCTCACATTCATCATTTTATTGCAAATAAATTCACGTTTATTTATATTAGAAACAAGTAAATATAGGTAAATAAATAAAGGAAATGTAAATTTGCTGAAAAGTCACAACTGATCGTAGTTTGGATTTACTGTCGTGATTGATCGCAAATATTACCATTTCAGCGCAATTCTCGAGTATATTGTTGTCAATTTGAATTGTTGTCGACCATCTTCTATTAACTTGAATTTGTATAATGTATTGTGTACGTTTAAGTTGAGGTTTATATACGTATAAGTCGTTGATACGTCGCGTCGACGAGATTCATTTGCAATCATTTATATTCTGGAAACTTTCACGAAAAACAGTTTTTTTTTTTGCTTCTTCTCTTTATTCTTTCGCTCTGTGTCAATTCATGAAATATAAAACTCTCCAACCACATCGTATACTTACTTCATTTTAAATAACTTTAATCTACGTGGAAAGAATAGCAAACATTTGTTATGTGCCAGTTGTCGTTGATTCAATTTATTTTTAAGGTATATGAGTGGGAAATGGGAGTCTAAAGCTAAATTCCATGCGTAATAAATTTGATTTCTTTGTTACGAAAATTCACCAAATCGAAATTCAGACGTTGATTGGTATTCGCCGGTAAACAACGACATCTGCTTATAGCGGTCATAATTATAAATAACAAATTCACATTCATCTACTTATACGGTCCGTTCCTGCTAAAGTTTACATTTCTCATAACGTCCTTATTTTTGAAGAAAATGGAAAGCGACTCATTCAAGAGATCACTTGAAGAAGATTTAGTATCTAAGGATTTTCATCAAATCAAAAGAAAAATAATTTTATTTCTATTACGTAAGTAAAAAATTCCGTTCAAATTTTCAAATAAATTTTTGGATTCACTTATTTATCAATTTTTCGACCCTCACATTTTTTTTTTTGATACGATGAAAACTAAAGAGATTGATCTTGATTCGATTTCTGAAATAGTCCAATGCCCAAGATAAAAAAAAATAGTCTCCCGCAGTCCCTCAGAGTTTCTGAGCATCTCCTAAGTCTCTATCTCATCTTTTTTAGAGACTCAATCTCTCATTTGGAGTTTTTCAATAAATATCGGAGTCTCTCTCGCGTCTCTCGCAACTTACAAGAGTCTCCAAATGAGAGATATGAGTCTCTAGAAAGGATGAGATAGGGACTCTGAGAAACGTCTTTTGAGAAGCTCACTTTTATATCCCAAATAATCCTCAAGTGGTCCCTAAAAGGACCTCGTAAGTCGTTTTCGATTTTTTCCAAAAATTATGTGAAATTTAAACTTTAGCTGCAACAGACTGTATATAATAAAAACAAAAAAAAAAAAATTATTCATTTGAAAGTCGGTCATTCATTTTAAATTTCTAAACTAAACTATTTACGATTTTCGGGATAGAACCGTTTTGAGAAGCCTGGATTATTTGATTGTGATGAATACAGAAAACGATCATTAGTTCGTTTGAATATATTTGCTAGAATTTAACGATTTTGTAATAATAAAAGCGACTATATCAACATTTGCTTTATTAGCTGAACATTTGAACTATTCCGAATAACACATAAACATCCGTTTATCTATAAAAGTGTAATATTACTAGTAAAATTACCGCAATAAATCAATGGAATTATCTATAATGTGATAGTAAATAGTTAATTATCAGTGACAAATAATCGAAATTAATATTAATGATTGATTAATCAATTCTCTAACAATATTATTTAAAATTTCAATTATTTCCAATACAAAATTCAATTATCCTACGATTTATTAATTTTTGTGTATATCACTCCGATTCGTTTCAGGATGACTGAATTTTCTGCAATAGATGTCTTAGCATTTTCCAATTAAACGAAACATGGCCTGTTATTGAAACTTTTTGCAAGCTTTGCCGATATTTATTGGAATTTTCTCTCAAACCGTATGATGAATGTACTACAATTTAATCGAACCTTGAATGTAGATAATCAAAACAAAGATAGATATAGACGAAATGTTGAGAGAAAGAGTTACATTATTATTACGACAACTAAATACAACAACGACGACGACGGCTACTATTATTATTATTATTATTATTGAAACTGTTGTTATGCTCGCCCAACTTTTATTTTAAATAATTTATTGAAGCTGCTCGTTCAATTATCCACTACAGATATCACAGTCTGTTAATCTACTACCAGATTATATGTTCAAAATTAAAAGCCACTCTGTTTAATGGTTAACGATGAAAAGAGTGCAACCACAACTGCAATTCGGTTGTGCACCAAACGAAATTATTTATAGAACTTTGGAAAATAGAGAGGATAATTCGGAAAATCAATTTAATCCATCGATAACCAATACAAAACATCCAAAAAAGGACATCGTTTGCTATTAATTTCCAAAATTATTTGCATGGATTACTTAAAAACTTATTATACGCGATAGAGACGAAATATCTCAAATTTTGGGAAAAAAGACAATGTTGTTGTTGTTGTTGTTGTTGTTGCTTCGATCGTAGCGACTTCTATTGTATGCATCATGCAGCTCTGATTGAAGGTGAATATAATCCTCAGACTTTATAACTTTTCGGGATCAAGTCTGTATTAATAAAATCTCACAGCTTATTGTTAAGCCAAGATTTTGACAAAGTTTCCCTTCAGATCGCTAGAAACTTATATAAAGAATTATAAAGTGTATGTTGAAAAAGTTGTCTAGTTATAGATTTGCGAAATTCAATCCGATATATGTATTGAATAATAATTCTATTTGTTTTTTTTTTTGATAATTTTTCGAATAATTCATTGTATTTCGTTTTTTGGAGATATTGTTGTTTAGTTGTGTAGAAGGTTGGCAGTGAAGAATGCTATAAGGCACGACAAGCTCGCCTGGCACGCCATATTCTGGAGTTACTGCAGAATTGATTTTTGCCAACTATTAACTTGACTAAAGTGCTCTCGTCTTCAGCCACCTTTAACACGCGACTATAGTAAAATCAACAAAACTGATGATGGACGGATTAGATTTGCAAACAGCACGCATATACACGACTTGTCGACACTTGAACATATTTCAAATAATTTTTATTTTTAGTTTTATCACGATGAATGATTAATCTCTTATATTGTAGGATAGAGCTTCAATATTATTTAATTAATTAGAAGAGCTCTTGTGTCGTTAAAGATTTCCGATATCAGAATTAAAATTAACGCTTCCTAATTAATAACACAAAACGAATGCAGCTAATTAAAACGTTGTAGTAAATTGGAAGCGTTCTTGCAATGATAATTAATCCGTATTTTGTGTCTGTCGTGGGATTGTGTGTTACAAACAGGTGTGTCTTAATATTGTGAAAAATCGTATTACAAACTGACATGATCGTGTCCATTTTTTTTCCGTTCTCCTACCCGTACCGTCTATTCACTAAATATATTCCTCTTTTTCAATATTTGATATCGTGTTCAATAGGGGGACGCCTGGCCGCCGTCAAAAACATCTGTGCAAACTCACACTTCATAACCGAACAACAGACTCACCGATCCCTATCTAAGGATTATCTATAGACGAATATAGGAGATGATCGAGTATCCTATTGAACACGTCACTATATTGCAAAATTATAAATCAACTCTAATCCGGAAACAATGTTGCATTTTTACAAATTATCACCAGGACACCAGATGGTCGTTATATCTTTGAATATTCTTTCGAATTTTTTGAGAATTGATTCGCCCCCTTTCGCCACCATCTCAAATATCGACGTTAAATTTTATATAAGTATATTATATAGTAGAAACTTCTGGTCACGATTCTCGAGAAACATCCGGTACACCTTACATCTGAATCATATTACAAAGTTCTGTGATAGTCATAATTTTATATATGCACGATTTTCGATTCGATTTGATCAATTTATTTCGTAGAAATAGCGCTAAATCGATAACTATCAAGAACTATTCAAACAAACTTGGAATTCTCACAATTAAATTACGAATATGGACGGGTATTTTAATCGAAATGTCACAAAATGTTAACAATTATTTTGATTTTTCATTTATTTTCATGTCGACGATTTTCAGTTGAAAAATATCGAGTTTTGCCAACTAAATGGAGAAAATTTCGAATTCATTCCTATTTGACATTAATTAATCCTGACATTGAGAAATTGAGAAATAGCAAAAAATCGATATCAATTCTCCACACATTTGAGTTATGTCGGTTTAAATCCGTTTGTCATCATGAATCTTGTCCCGATTAAGTGGAATAAAGACCGAAAGAGAAGTGAATAAAATTTGCTTTAATTAGAAGTAATTAAAGAGCATCTTCGAACATAAATGCTACATTTATTCCGGAGTTAATTAAGACTTTAGTTGGAAAAAATACACTACAACAAAATATAATTTAATAAGAATAACGATTATGCTTGAAGGATACATTTTTAGAAAGCGATAACAACAACGCAAAAAGCTGAAACTACTAGTTGTATTATTGGAGATATTTATTTCGATGCATCGTTATTTTCGTTTCGTTTTCCAATTCCCCCTTTTAAAAAGACTCAATCTGTTAGCTTTAATCTTCCAGTTGGTGTTGTCTTATCGATTTCTAGCTTTTTATACACCTTGTTTTGTTTGTTTTACGGGCTATTTTATGTCAAGATGAACAAAAAATATTGGACTATCTTGAATCAACTGACAGATTTATAGTACATTATCTGTATCTAATTGTAATTGGCAATTCATTAAATAGTTTGTAATAAATATTAAAGATTTTAATGTTCCCCACATCTATCAAATCTGGCCCTCTACTCCAATTAATCTCTTTTCACTTGTCATGATTTAGAAATGTTACAGTAGCTGGAGAAGATTGTAATTATCGAATATTCGTGGTGACATTATCAGTTGTCAATTTCGTAACAACGACATCTTGTTATCGCTAGGAAGCGATTGTTTTTTGTCTTGTCAAGTAGTCGTTAGTTTGGTTATATTCAAATAACAAGAACATTATAGTATTTGAAGTGGTATTGCTTGCATATTCCTTCTTCAAATGTTACATGGACAAAAGTCGATGGGGAGTTGGACGAAACAATGACAAAACATACAGACGACGACTCTAGGGTTTGGTCTGGATGGGCCTGATGGGAACCATTACGTCCATTTCCGGACTTTCTAGTTGCCGTTAAGGCTCGTCCAACTTATCGGTGTTTGGACAACAAAGAAAGGAAATTAACTTGGTTATGAGATCAAATGAGCTGAACAGCACAATTTCTAATGAAATATGGGCACGTAAAAAAATATGAAACGATAAATGAATAAGTTGCTAAATAAAATATTGATATTTTCAGTTGGTTCATTCAAAGTCCAAACATCTTCCAGTCTTATAAATGTTCCGAATTTAAATTTTCATGTTTTATTCACCGATATCCAGCAAGTAAGGTTTAGAACACTTTTCAATATTAAATGTTTACATTTGAAAGCGTGATATGTCTAATAACTGATCTGAATGTTATTAAAGATGGAGTCGACTTGTTACAGGGGCGTATCAATAGGGAGAATCTCAATAAGAAATATGTGGCTAAAAATTTATGTCAAGTCAAAAAATTGAAAATTCACCCAACTGAGACGAAATTTTACTGAAACAAGAAGTTTGATGGAAACAGGAAACAATCTCCGTTCAATCTGGAGTGGTTCATCGAGGATCCAATCGTCTTTGAGTCGGTCCTGATTACAGACAGTTCCAGCAAATCTCTACAATAACCAGTCGTTCTACTAGAGGGCGCCGCACACAAAACAGAAAAAAGTCCACAATAAAATTGAGATAAAGCTTGTAATTTATTTTCAACAGAAACAATTTCTTAAAAGCACCAAAATTACAATAAAATGTACGATTTTCGTGAATAATAAATAAAACTTTACAAAAATTTTATTATATTATCAATATTCAATTTTGAGTTTTCGAACTTTTCTGTAAGAATTCGATTTGTCACATCTAATTTCGCATAAAATTCCCTGCAAAGATCAAGGGTGAAGAATGAAAAGGAGCCGCATCAGCTCGGTTAGGTCAACTTTGAAGTCCTGAAATTGAGAATTCTAACAGTTGAAGTGTCACACTAATTATATATTTTTGGATAATTTCGAAAGATTGACGATGAACAACAATATGATGATATAACTGTATGTTTAGTTATTGATCGTCATCATCCGGAGTATCTCTAGAGATTTATTTTGCAATATCTTCTATTCAAATAGAAATTAATTGTTGACCAGACTGTTAATTAATTTGGCAGTCTAGCTTGACAGAGAGAGTGGCATTTAAAGCGAGAGAGATGATGTCAAACCTACATTAAAGTCAAATTATCTCAATCATAATCATTTCTGAGCTATTAGAGATGGGGCTATTATCTTCCCGTTTATATACAGACACATACAAATAATAATATACATTTAAATTTATGTCTTGTAAAGATTCAAATTATGGAACTTTTCCCCTGTCTTTGTAGAGCGTTTTTATTTTTTTAATTTATTATTTAATTTATTTATTTAATTTCTTTAATACGATAACGTGGATGATTGTTCAGAGATCGAACACCACATCGATATAAAACCGAAGAATATCTTTGAGAATAAATTATTGCTGCAGATTTGTTGAAAACTACATTCCTATGGTTTTGTTTAAGTCAACTAATCATATAAAAATTATATTTCCCAAGATATATCTCAAGTGGAAATCGTTAAATAAAACTATAAATGTACGTTTCGAACATTTCCATAATACGTAGATATTCCATTTTCTGTAATACAAGCTATTGTAAAGACTTGACTAAAATTGTGATAAAACTAGGAAAAATAGAATGGTTATCCATGGATGAGAGGAATTTATAAAACAGAAACTTTCAAATCGAGCTGATTCTGCATGAGCGATAATTCAAATCTCAAGCTTCACATTCTATTTCTGATTTCATCTTTTAACCGACTAATTCACTGTTATAAATTATAATGCCTCCTATTATAAATTTTACAGAAATTTGAAATACATAATAAAAATAGCGAATAATTGCACAATATCAAGCTGATTATCATAAATTTCAAATTTTAATCTTAAAATAAGATATCGGAAGAAACTTGATCAGAATAATCGAAAATCTTCAAAGTATCAAAATTCGACCATTGGACATGAATTTTGAAAATCAGAAACTCGAAATTTTTCGTAAGAAACTTGGGCTCACGTTAAAGAATGGAGTTCAATTATTTTGATAAAAAACGAAATTTCGGCAACATTCCACTATTCCCAATTTCTCACAAACCACAAATTAAATTTGAACAAGAGTGGGTTTTAATTTGAGTTTTAGGGTGCTTATTTTTTAAGATCCGGCTCTGAACACAACATTTTATCAAGAATATAGAATTCCGAATCACAATAGTTCATTTATACATAAATAAACATTGATGAGTAAATAGATAGTGATAACAAATCAATTGCTAATAAATACCTGATAATTATTTGTGGAAAAATAAGGGCTCTGATTAACACTATTCCAGATAAACTCACTCTGCACTATCATTTTATAAAAGAAAAACAACACAAAATGTTAAACACAATTATTCAATCACACGATCGTAGAAAAAAACCGAAATTGATTATCGTTAATTAATATGTCATCGAAGAAGACTAATAACTAACTAAATAACTAAAATTTTTACAAATGTCCAACACCTGACAAAACAACTCAATAACAAGCGCAGATTTATCAAATTCAATTATTGAAAAAAAAAGAAAAACAAAAAATCATACAATCAATTTCTCGAGCATTCCAGATATCGTTGAATTACGAGAGAAAATATCTTTCAACTTTCAAAGATCAAAAACTTCGAAATAATTGGGATATAATTATTTGTATAGATACTAATTAGGATTATACAAATGTAATTGAAGAGTATCGTCATTGAAAATTTTCTCTTGCAGACATAAATGGGGAAGGATGGCCGGGCGATCAGATTTTCGAGGAATAATTTTCCGAATTTCCCCGCTTTCACTAACTTCTCAATTATTCACCTTTCTATATCTATCAGTTTTTTGCCATATTAAAGAAAACAACTGAATTTAATTGAGAGTTCAAATTCTTCGAGTGTTGTTATATCTATTTAGAATTTCCATTTATAACGGAAATACTACAATTTTAGAGGAAATCAACTCGCCTTTTAGCTTAGGCTTTTATTATAATACCTACGTAAAACAAAATTTTCTCATAAAATCTCAAAACTCTCAAATATGCCAACATATAGGATGGGGCAAAAGTATGGAAACGTTTGAATATTTTGAAAACCGAAACACCAGATGATCTTGAAATTTGGCTTAGGGCATTTGTTTCCAAAACACAACAGAATATATTATAAATGAAATAGAATTTGTTTCTATTGACTCTAATGGGAAGTGAAATTGTACAGAAATTCCGAATGATTGATTTTAATATTTTGCAAATTTATTGAAATTAAAATGAAGCAGTCAAATTTGCCACTCTGTACGTGCCTAAGGAGACAAATATTTCAAAAATCGATTGATTTAAATGAGATGTTCAAATTCCAATATTCAGTGAATATAACTAGATTTTGAAGGACAAAACTTCAGAATATTTGAAATTTGTGTGGTAATTGGACAATATTCAAAGTGGAAAATCGAATTCGTACATACGTTATTATTATCCAATAATTGAATCAAATAATAATTCCATTGTTCTATTTAGAAGATTAAAATAGATTGAATCAATTCGTCCTTAATAAATCCTTTACGCAACAAATAATATAATGATGATTATTATTATTATTATTATATACTCAACCACTTAGGCTTATAGTGGAACAAATTGAAGGTGGTGAGATTTATCTCCACCCCTGGACTATTTCTAACGTCACTCAAGGGTATAATAATGCAGAAGTCTTTGAAGCTTCATAGCCAGTTTTGTGTGGAATGTTGGCATACTATCTATTGTTAAATGGGTCAAATGGCACCGTAAACACCAAAACAATTATTGTAGTAGTGAGTTGGGAAGCCTTCTGGCTTTGGGGCCTTTCCTAAATCAATTAACAAGTTCATTGTCAAGACTTGTATCGTTATACCAACAGAAGAGCAAATTCACCATAACTAACATGTTTCTCATATTCAAATGAAAAAAAAAACATAAATTATCAGCCTTATTATACATCTGGTATAGTGTCAAAAGGACGCAATGACAAATATTTATAACAGCAAAAATGCCCGGAATAAAAAGGGCAAATATATGAAAATGGGCTGGCTTTTCTACGTAAAGTATAGAAAGTTGAAATGGAATCCACACGCATCAGTTTTGAGATAAAGCGTACGAAATTCACAAGAATTGGTTCGCTGCCAAAGCAATCTTTTTTTTTCCTCTACATTTGAAGTGTACATCCCAGTAAGATAACATGTCCATAGGGCAACATGACAACAATAATAAAAATAGTAGGTGGTACTCCTATCAAAATGAAAGTTTTCTATACCATATAATTATATTTGAATTGATCATGGCTTTATCATTGTAAATTTGAACATGTAATAACCACATCAAATATCGATATAAATTGGAATACAGCTTTAATACAAATTGAGACTATCGCGATTTTGTCTGGCTTTCATTCCATCTATCAACACACCGCTCATTATCGAATCCAAACCAATTAGTCTAATTGAAGTTAGTTCATCACAATTGAAAGAATCCTCGATCTTCGATAACTTTCGGTAGTTAAAAGACTTCTTTCAATTCAATAAATAAACGTCTTATCTATAGTTCATTAGATCAAGAAGTGAGAAGTTATCTATAAAATATCTAGAATTACTTTGGAATAATGCAGTCAATATCGCAAAATGTAACTCCAAATTATCATCATACGTAATATACAGGGTGATTCAGGAAGAACGGGAAATATTTAAGAGAGCACTACTATGTCATTACGAGTAAAAAAGTTCAAACATTTGATCTTTTTTTATAATTATGCTAAATTAGATACATGTTTATATAAACTTTTTGACTATCGCCCCCTCAATAATTTTCCTTTCCTCCTGAATCAGCCTGTATACATTCCTATATCCATAAACATATAAGTATGTGTATGTATATGTATGTACATATAGGTGTGTATATATCCATCTCGATCTTCTCCGGAGACACACGTGGCTCCGGGAGTGTGCGCGAATAGAGTGCTAGCAAACGACCGGACGAAAATCAGATTCCGCGTGCTATCCGGAGCGAGAACTTGTGTTGTGTCCTATAAATAGGTGATGAACTCGGTGTGTGTTTACCATGCCGCCCGTGCTATTTGTACTGATAGTGATGTTAGTTTTGTTAATATCATCAACAACATTAATTTATGGTAAGTTAAACTTAGTTAATTGTGGAATTGACTTTGAGGTTGGCCAGGGCCAAAGTGAAGACGACCTTTGGGCCGATTGTGGCAATTATACAGTCTCTAAATCACTTTATATATATATACATAAAGGGAAGAGATTAGTCGTTAGTACCGACCGCAACTGGTTTATGTTAGCTAGAAACTTGGCGTTGGTTGGTGGTTGTCTTGGAAGTTGGCGACCGCGAAAGAACATATTTCACAATGGCATCGAGCGGAACCTCCACTAACATTAGGCAGTGAACCACGGCGTGTAGAACTTTACGCCATGCAATATTGCTTGCCAGAAACCGGAACGACCTCCAGTCCTCTTAACCGGAAATTTGTCGTCGCTCCTTAATTCCGGATTAAGCTGTTACGATCTATGTTGTGGTTGTCTAAACTAGAAGACGAATTATAGTCGTTATCGGATACGGATAAGCTTTGCTGATTCTTTTAAAAGGGGGCTGTCTCTCCATTTGGCAATTGTATAAATTTTTGGCCGACCTCCAACAGATGAATTGTAGACGGTTGTGTTACTTACTATTTTTCACTAAAACAGCAATGCACCATACAGTTCCATTAACAAAACCGGAATAGTGTTCCAAAGTGCTTTGCTGTTTTGTCTTTTATATTATTAATTGTGCTCAAATCCACCGAAACAATTCGTTCTAATTAACTCATTCCAAGTAGAGCCGGACATTCAAATTACGAGTATATTCCTATTATAACTTTATCCATCAACTATAGACTAATTGTTAGTTAACAAATTAACAATACCGGATCTCTAATTATGAGCTACCAATATAATTTTGACCTGAAGAATAAACGGCAAATATTGAATGCGAAATATTCTCAATGAAGCTGAATTCTGGTAGAAAAGATAATCGAATAACCAATGAATTTTGTTATAGAAAGCGTTTGGACAGGTTAGCATACAAAACAGGTTCACTGAAAAAGTCGACAATTGGCTTTTCAACCTTTCATTTCAGAATCTGTATATGTTCCATTATTTCAAATCATTTTGTGTACGTTATTGTCACAGAAAAAGTTTCATTATTTCCAAATATCCATCAACCAAACAAAAAACAGTCCATGAAAAAATATTTTCGAGTTTAATAATATTGAAATTGTGCCGTTAAATTTGGAATGTTGGAAGTTTTTCGGCGCCACACGTAATTGAAATTAATAAAATAAATAAAATTTCGAAAAGGATGAATAGGCAAAAAGTCGACACCTGCTTCACCTTCTTCGCATCGAATAATATGGCCCAGCAGGCCCTCTCTCTAGTTCATTTTCCACGCCACTGAACAGCTCATTACGTTGTGCGCGGCGAATACAGCCGCCAACTCGCCCGGACTATGCCCGGAGCCTCTGACGCTGCAATATGGGACCAACTCTAATCCGTTACGATGATTTATCGTCCGCAAATTGGGCGGTGGTATGGTTATTGTTATAATAGGTAGCATCATTCTGCAGAGGATGCATTTTTCAACACAAAAAAAAAAAAAAAAAACAAAAACGGTTATTATCGAGAGGCGTTAGAACGCCATCGATCGTTCTATTCTAAATCAACATTAAACTAGAAAGGTGTATAAACGTGTATGTAATGTAGTCCTTGGGCCAATTTGTGTTCGTTTACATTTTCTGGAAGAGAAGATTGGTCGCTACGGAGCTCATCAATCAACTAACAACGGAGGTGAGGTCGACATGATGGGTTATGCTCGCTACGAATATTAATGAGCCAGCAAATATATAGATGAAACCTTCCATAATACACACACACATACAAATACATAAATATATAGATAGTCTCTGACTTTGCATCCACTCGTAATCAAAACAAATCACAGTAGCTTAAGGCTGGCGAATATTAAACGGCTATAGTACAAAAACAAAAACGAAAACTTCATGCACATCAGATGAGAAGAAGCCGCAAAAATAAAATCATCATCATCATCATCATCATGAATAGAATAAATTAACAGATTCGTGTGACATGTTGGATAACTGAACACGATGATGAGCGGTTATGGAAGGTTGGTCGGCCACAAACCATCCAAATCGTATTTCAAATGGTGTTTCCTCAAATGAAATGCCATTTTCCAAATTTTTGATTTTTGGCTCAATTTTCGATTTTTTCTGATCAACTGAGTTTTAGCTCCATTTTCTAGATCTAAGCTCCATCAGAGCTTCGAAATTGAGATAGGGGTCTTTACTTCCGTGTTTCGGAGCAATTCTTCAATAACATCTCAAAAGCGTATCTTTGGAGAAAAAATAGATGAATAAAACTGAAGTGCTTGTCAGTGATTTCAAAATACAAGCCTATATTTCGGTTGATTCGTTACCTATACAGGTGTTTCACGACGATCGTCAGTTAGACGAATCTCGGAAAGTAGTCTATGAAAATTTGTACATGTAATTTTTAACAAATTTTGAATTCAAGGAAAATATTTTCTACTGGTTCTACCGAAAACTTATACCAACTTCATTCTTTCGAATAGGCATGGTGTATATGAATTCATTTTTGAATTTCTTGCTCAATTTTAGGCATACTTTTATCAGCAAATGCTATATCTAATCTCAATGGATCTCGAGAGAATCGCAATTTTTTAGAAAAAACCATTTTCTCTTTAAAAATTCATAAAATGGCTATAATGATATACAAGAAATTAATAATGGATTGCTGTTAATATCAATGCATTTCCTATCTTCAAGAAAAATTCAAATTCAAGAAAAATATTTTGAACCTAAACGCACTTCCATCTTCATTCCATTTTTATCATTTAGGTTATCCTGTGTACATTTTTGAATCTGTCAAACTTTGAATTCACAAGACTTAATTTTTTCAAATAGAATGACCCTTAAATTTGCTCACAATCAGATGCAGAATTTAATTATCTATCACTTTCATTGACATATCCTTATATCTAACTCTTCCAGTTTTTCCAATATTTCCATTCATTTTTATTTTCTTCGCTCAATAAGACAAAGTTGGCTTAGCATAGACAAGGACGGGAGACAAAATTGTTAGTAGACAGCGGATGATATTCATAGTCATAGTAAAATGCTAAGCCTACTATGTCTTATTAAGGAAAAACTGTGGGTATTTCATGAAAAATGAGAATAAAGGGAAATATTGGAAAAACTAGAAGAATTAGATATGAGAATATGTCAATGAAAGTGATAGATAATTATATTCTGCATCTGATGTAGACAAATTTAGGAGTCGTTCTATTTGAAAAAATTAAGTTTTGTGAGTTCAAAGTTTGACAGATTCAAAAATGTACAGAGGACAAACTGAATGATAAAAGTGGGATGAGGATGGAAATGCGTTAAAGTTGAAAACATTTTCTCTGAATCCAAAATTTGTTGAAAATTACGTGTATAAATTTTCACAACAAAATCTTGAATGCTTTCCGAGATTCGTCGTTGTGAAACACCCAGTATAAGATACCTGGTTATCAAAATTCTTGTCTGTCTGTTTGTCCAGGATAAACTCAGGAACGGCTGAAGTCAGGAGAATGCAACTTTCGCAGAATTATTGGAATTAGTTAAGACACAAATCTGCATTTTGTTTCATCTCGATAGCTATAAAGGTTCCGGAGAAATTGATGAAAACGTTAATTTTTCAAGGAACATGCGATACAAATAAATCGAGTGGCCACGCTGCTGAGGGACTGAATTTGTTTATTTCGGCATTTATTTTTCATATTATACGATAAGTCCATGAAACAATGACAGAATTGAAGAGAATTTCAATATGAATTTAACAGAATCAAGCAATTGAACATTAGCTATGATAGTTAATCCGGCCCACTGTGTTTCTAAATTTGCTCATTATTTCTAATCGCTAATTAGTAAGAAAACTACCTTCTTTACATTAGTTACCGATGTGCCGCTCTTATACAAAGTGGAGAGTATATTTCCCTGATTCTCTCTATGGGACGATATTCGGTCTTTAATTATCAATAAAAATAAATCAAACCAAAAATAGAGTTAAATCCAACTTTGAAAATATTTATATTGTGAAATAATTGTGTAACATGAAAATAATATTTGATTGTAGTTGAGACATAGTACATCATTTTATCAAATATTCCATTACCAACGAGTGGATTTTATGACCGTCATTTTAGTTTTTGCTTGATAATCCAGCGATGTTCAACATTTTATTTTTGATTTTATTATTGAAATATTGAATCATTTCATAGTAAATTGTAACAATAAAATTATCAAATATTTGTACTTGAAATTATTCAATAATGTAAATATTTGTTGTTTGGGAGATATTTTCACAAAATTCTCATAAAAATTGAATAGAAAAACTTCACATTGGTTTGGAGTATATTCGCATATGATGATTTTCAAAAGTATTATAAACAACCGAAATTTAAACTTTAATAATATTGAATATATTCATATTTGTTGATGTTTATTAATACGAATCATTAAAATTCATAAATGATCAAGTAGAATGTGGAATTCAGGAACAATTTAATTGGCTTAAAAAATAAAACAGTCTGTTCTTTGTTTTATTATTTTAATTTTCTACCAAAAACTCGCGTCTATATGTAGAGAGAAAAACAAAATTCATTTGAATTTCAAAATAACTTCTTCTGTGAACGTTATACGACAATTCTTTTTCAAGCAACTTTAATTTCATTTAAATAACTTACAACATATTTGAATAATTTCCACAAGTGTTTCTTGATGAAATTCACTACTTTGTGTATGTGTATGTGTTACTTATTTCAACATCCGGAAAAACCTATTCTAATCCATCTATTGAATTTTCCATCACCATCAATAAGAAGAAATAGCTTGACGTTTTCTCGTTTTATCACAAAACTTGGTTAAGAAATACAACAATAACAACAACAGTCGGTATATTTCATTATTTAACTTGGAACTGTTTAATAAAAAACGAATTGTTTATGGCAGTTCGAAATTCATTTGTTAATTCCATCGACTAGGGTCGGTTTTATAAAATAGGGGTGCAATTCCCAAGTATTGGTCGATTTTAGTTATAGTATAGTAGTCGGGCGAAAGAGAAAAACATTTGGCTTGATTTCAAATTGCCGCCTTGCTGATAACAGTGAACTGGCGTGATATCTCCGTTCCAGTCTTTCATTTGAAGAAGAAGGGTTGGGGCTGGGGGAGGTTTTTATAACCAGAATTCAGTTCGATCTAGACTGGGGTGTGTGTGTGTGTGTTTATATGGAAGTGAATGAGGGGCGATTGAGAGTGGCGATTGAGTTTGATAAGAGGCGAGTTGTATGCAGCAGTTGCTGACAACATCAAACTGAATACGTTTAGGAAGCGGAAAAAACTGTCGCAGTTGGGGAAATTTGTATGATAATCGGAACAAAATATAAAAAACTCTATTCCTCAAGAAATTGATAATAATTTAGAATGGGCCGCAAATTAGAGATTCTCGCATGTACATACGTCAAAATTATCCTCAAACTAATTATAGTTCAACGCTTTGCTGAATCTAGATTGTATTTACTCGCGGTTACTTACAGAGCACGTTCCTATAATTATCAAGTTACAGTCTAAATAAAAATTTCTCTGTAGTATTTTCACTTATTTTGCGAATTTCTATCCGTTATAAAAACACACTTAAAATTCACCCCTCTCACGGCTACGCTTAGCAAATCTCCTTTAATACGTATACTTAACTTTTAGATATCAAAAGCGGCCGTGCATGTACTATAAATGTGTAATTTTCGACAAACTATAGTTAGATTCAAGCAGAACGTCTTTATAACGTTTGTTCGAACGTAATTTGAACGTTGTTGAATCTAATTCATCTCAACCGTATAATTCAAGTGAATATGTGGTGTTTTTCGAGCTTAAAGTAAATATGTTGCTTTGATAAAAATAATTCCAAGTTAGTTTTTATCTGTTTGAAGGAGAAACTCCAGACGTTCTCTTTGACATTACTTTCCTTTACAGCCGTACATTTCCAAAATAACGTTAACATATTTTCTTTATTGTTATATTCTTGATGTTGTGAAAGTAGTATCTACTTTTTCCACAACGTTATTAATATTGTTATTATTTTTGCAGGACGACATACCAGGAATATTGAAACCAATGGTATTTCGGTTTTGGGCGAATTTAATCACGGTAAGTCTAACTATTGTACTATTCTTATGTATGTAGGTATATGGAGCTTTGTTGGATATTTGGTAGCTAAGGAGAGGACGTCATCTATTGCTTTCATATAAAGGTTTTATATAGTATAATAAAAAGGGGCAAACGAGATTAAGGAGTAGGTTGTGACTTGAAATGGTCTAATGCACAGGCGGCACATTGAATACACAATAGTGACCGTCCCACCCTATTGGCCGCCATGGATTAACCCCACTATACCTATAGACAAATGCTTTGACATTGATTGAACATTGCTTGATAGCGACGACCGAGTTTCAAACAATAATCTCACTTTATCCTTTATTTAAACTGAAAGCGAATATAACATACGTTAGAAACGAAATGGATTTCAATTTTTGGATATACAATTCAATCGTCATTTTAATATTACATTTATGTCAAATATAGATTTTACTTTTGAAAAATAAACAATAAGCAATTGAAATTCTGCATCTAGACTTGTTCTAGTTGGTATCAGTTGATATTGGTTGAGCCACCCAAAATGGGACTACAAATAATAATAATAATAATAACAATACGCCTATCGACTATCGAACGTGACTATTACAGATTATGAACTTCACCTCTATTTTCCGTTGTACAATTACCATAGATTTTTATGGATCACAGTCCAATAGAATTTTATTATTCGACTGGAAGCTATAAAAATATTTTCCTGTAGAATTTCTAGGAATTAGAATTTCCGTTAAAGAAAACTAACAAATTCTATGTATATATAAATAAATTTGTTATTTGTTAAATATGTACAAAATTTTATATAGATCAGATTGAAATTTCTACTATATCAAACTAGTTCGGCAGTCTCTCATGAGACTAGTTTGAATATCAGAAATTTCCGTCATCAATTTCTGTTGCAGTTTGGTATTCACTGGATATTTCGCGTTAACATGCAACCGTCTACTATTTCAACGTTACACAATTCGAAAATAATAAAAATAGACACAGATGCTTGCAGTTCGATAGGAAATAAATATATCTAGTTAGTTGAACTCATATATAGATCGTTCGGGCGGATATCGTTCATTGGAAATCGGCCCTATCGCTAAGCACATAATATACAGAGTGTATCACTCAAAAATAAAAAAAATTATCTGTGCTTTATTATACCTATATGCGGAAGACTTCTTCGCTTGCCATCATTTTTCTTTGTTTACTGCCGTTGCTAAAGAACACATGTATTCATCTCATATGAAGTTAGTTAACTTACAGTTGTAATATTAAAAAAGAGTGCTAGCGATAAAATATTGTATTCCTTAGTAGCGACAGTGAACAAGAATAAAATGAGAGCTAGCGTAAAAGTATCGTGTTCCTTAGCAACGGCAGTAAAGAACGTTTCATGTTTGAATTCCGTTGTAGGTCATTCCAATTTACTATTCTAGTTATAGAAGTTTCACTTAAAAAAAAAAACAACAATCATTCATTCACTTAGAGAACATTGAAACCAATATTTGAAAATTCCGCATTTGTCGGTTACAGACCTTTAAATAATTTGAATTGAAAGAAGAGTAATTTTCCCGATCGACTCTCGATTATCCAGCTAAAAACTGATTAGGTGATTTAACTCGATCCGTTTTCAGGATAGCAATTAAGTATTGAAGGAAATTGGTCTTAATGCATCAAATAGTTCCTTTACTATTGAACTTTTGTAACTATAGGACTATTTTAGCAGGAAATTGTAAACAAATACAAATAGAAAGGATGGTGGTGATTCACTAAGACTAATTAATCAATGCTGTTGACATTGTAAAATGACTCATTTTTATCAATGCGACTTTATCCATTGCGGAAATGTATAGTTTTCCGTGATTGTTATAAAAACGATTATCTGACTTAATTTGAGCATTGTTACATCGCCGACTAGGGCAAGAGAATTTATATAGATCTATGAATTTTTCCAAAATAAACACCAAAAAATTCCTGTAATTATTTAAAGTGATGGTGAGTCGCTATAAAAATCCTTTCCAATTAAGTGGAATTTCGAAAAAATTATAGTGGTAAAATTTTATAGATCCTTCAAATTTCCATCTTAACCAGATTGCTTATCTAGATCATACTCATACGGTTGCCTAGCTATTTAGTACTAAAAATCTTATCTTATCTAAACTATAAAATCCTAGATAAACAGTAATAAAACCTACTCGAGCCGGTATTCCCTTGATTTATTTTAAACTGCTAAAGAAGTGTTGTTCAATGTAACTAGAAAGTCTCCCTTTTTCAACCAGGGGGAAAACAAACGACTTACAATAAATGACTGACAGTAATGAAGAAGAAGTGAAATTTGCACAAATCGTGCCGCATTATGAATAATAAAACGCTTGTATATTATTTTAGCCTAGCGCCTTTATGAGTAAATGAGCCACCCGGAGTCTGTAGTTTAATCTACATAATAGAGTAGTTATCAAATTAGTTGAGTTCAGGTTACCATTCGTGCATTATTTTATAATAATCCTTATATAGCTCATCAATTTCCTCGAGAATTTATATCATGCTATTATTACAACAAAACTACTGCAGTTTTTGATTTCTACATTTTAAAGAAGAAGAAGAAGACGATGAAGAAAAGAGAATGATATTTGTCCGCGAGGCTTCAGGCAACATTTGTTCGTTTCTTGGGATGATCACCGTCGACCATCCGTCTTTTTTTACGATTTTCCACTAGTACAAATTCATGAAGGATCACTTTGCCGACCCTTATCATTCTATTAGCGCGTAAACCATGAGACTGCGAATGTTGTAGGATTTTCATCATTTTTTCCAATTTCGCCATATCAGCATATTCAAATAGGATTTGTCAAAACTGAAGACGAAGTAAACGGAAAAACTAATATTTTATCTGCATTGGCCGCAACGGTCATTAAAGCGATGCATGCAACCCGGTTAAAGTAATGCAGGTGAAATACACATTTTAATCATACAACAAAAACAAAAAAAAAAACTATATAAGCAAACATAATATAGGTCACACGTGATTATTTTCCAACAGAACATAAAACTGTCTTCCAACTAGGTATTCGATCTTAATAGGAACAGCAATAATCATCCATTTCAGTCAAGAGTAATTTATATTAAGCAATACTGATTAAGTTTGAATTGAATAAAATCAATTCGATGATTCCACAAAAATGTCGAAATACAGTTAAGATCAATTTTTTTCTTATAAACGACTTGTTGATTTGCGAATATAATCGAGTTATTCAAATCATAAAAAAACTGATTTGTAATCGTCAAAATACTCTTCGAAAAAGCCTTCATTTCAATCGAATCAGATCTAGTCGCAGTTGTGGGACAATTCAGAATCAATCAACATTTGAAAAATTAACGAATTCAGCTATTTTTCCTTCACTAGAAAATTGGCGGATGAGGATCAAGAAAAATTGAAACCATTCAACACTTACTTGATTGACTGAAATTTATGATCAATTTGAGAATATGTGTACAATTTTCTTACAATTGAGCTAATCTATTGATTTTCCGCAAGTTGAGAAAACCAAACTCCTCTCCAAATGGAAAATTTTTAATTTCAACAAAACTTTGTGTAAATTTATCGTTAATTATAATGAGTTGTGAATAAATTACTGGCAATAAGTCGTAGTTGAAGGTATAAAACTCAATGTTCCTTGAAGCAATTGGGGTTGTGTACCGGCAGCACGTGTCCTACTATACACATTTAGTTTGTTTTCTGGAAATAGGGGGTTGGTTTTGTTATTTGTGATGTTTGTGCATAAATTAGATTGTTGAATTAAGTGCTTGTTTCAGACGCCTTCCCGCGTTTCGCTGAACCGATCCCCAACGTGACAGTAACAGTCGGCCGGGATGCTCTTCTAGCTTGCGTGGTCGACAATCTGCGAGCATTCAAGGTAAGTAAGAGGGTTGGGTGATGGATTACTTTAGAAAGGATTATTGGATCCTGGCAAACGACAAGGGACTTATACAGGCATTCTACTATAGTCCCAAATCGAGTTTGTTTTTGTTGTTTGTTGTACATGTTATATGCAACTCTAGATAGATGTCGTTCCGTCATCGCTATCAAGAGACGTGCGATTTATACGAACGAATCGATTTCATGGATCACTAAAATAATAATAATAATGATAATAATAATATAAACATCGAATTACTATGTAGATATAAACAATAAAAAAGGGCGATGAAGGGAGACGAGAACAAACTTGAAAATGGGAGTGCGATTCTTTCGAAAGGAGTGAGAAATTGTTCGTGAGTTGAATTCCGTTTGGAAGATTCAATGTTAACGAAAAATAAGAGACTGAATTTTCTTAAGTCATTCTCTCTCTTCTTCTCTATCTTGCGACAGACTAAAAGACGTGCATGGCCTTTCTGATTCCTAGATGCCGGTAGGGCATGTTTTCATTTTACCTATAGTACCTTTTACATCATCAGTTAGCGCGTGCTCCACCGGTCTACTATACGATACAACGACCCGTCTTATTCGATTTGTCCTACTGTCTGATGATAACTGAACATCGACCAAGGATAACAGAAACTTGTATTTTGTATTTCCTGATTTACACTCGACTGAATATTTCGTGTGGAAAATTTCTATTTACTGTTATTTCGCAAATGTTTCTGTCTACTTTTTATTTGAGATGTTCAATTCAATGAATAACGAACGATTTATAAACGTAGATTTGAATATTTATCAAAATATAATCCATCATATGGCTTCTAGTCATTTAACATTCGAGAGTATTTGATATCGAATATATTCACTAGCTTCATTATAGAATCAAATCTATAAAGGCTTCTCGAATACTGATTGAAAATTGAGATACCAATTATATTACAACATTTTCCAAGCATCCTCCACTAGAGAGAAAAATGATTTCCCTATTTGAAAATTATTAATCTACCACTATTTAGTATTAATTTCTAATAGACAATTGGAAAAATTCCCGCCAGATCCAGATTAATTTACAGTATTAAAACAATCCACCAACATAATCTGTTTCACCTGAATTTACTATGAATAAAGTCATCTAATACTGAATCGATCCTCTACTGAAGCAATTTGACATTTTGACGTTGCCTTATAAATAAATTCTGATTGGTTATACATCATGACCCTAGTCGGCTCCATATACCATATCCAGTAGTCGCTTTACATGAATCACACATGTGGAATTTGAAGGGTAAATTCACAAAAAAATAACTAAGGGTGCGACCACAACGAAAGTGAACGATAAAAACTACTATCATGATTCGCTCATTGTGTCTCATTTCTCTACGGCCAACTTGACACAATAAACAGAAGATACTATGCCAACAAGTTTTGATTAGTTCGAAACTCCAACTTCCAGATTATCGCTAACTCCATATATGAAGTTATCGAAATCATCCGCCATTTGAGTTTCTAACGACTTCATCTCTGACCATTTAGTTCGATAAATCGAAAAATTTCAGTAACATTTGAATAAACTCTATTGAAAATCGTTCAAAGGTTACTGAGAAACTGGAAATTCAATAAATAAAATATTAGAAAGAAGAGCAGCTATTAGGAATTTCGGCTTGAAAATTTCGGAAATTCCATCAAAGATTTGTAAAATTATGCTAAAATACTTTGATGAGTGGAAAAAATACATTGAATTGTCTGATAATTCGAAATTTGTCTGAAACTTATTGAATTTTGATTCGAAGACTTGAAATAAGCTGAAAGTTTCGAGAAGGAAGTCAAAAATGTTCTCAATTCGATAGGAACTTTAATCGTCTAGATCGATCTGTATTCTTAGCCTTAGTTCCATTCCTCTATAAGAGCCTCAAAGTAGCCTTACTATTGAAAAATACTTCAACCACAGAAGAGATGAGACAACAGAGCAACTTTCACTTTTACTTTTAAATTAAAGCTGATTTGAGGCAATAATGAGAAATTATGGACGAATTGGTTTGTAATTCTATAGATTTTGAGTTTGCGCAAATTGAAACTCACTGAGTTCTACAATTGTAGTCGTGATATTCGACAAAACTTGAAGATTATATTCGAAAAGAAGTTTCAAGCTATTTCTACCAGCTAGTGGAGAAATGAACATGACCACAAAAGTTATCATTGCAAGA